>PVJO010013146.1:0-52887 GCA_004026905.1 Hystrix cristata
AGCCCCTGGGTTCATTCCCCAGTACTGGACAAAAACAAAACAAAACAAAACAAAAACAAACAAAAACTGCAAAAAAACTCTGAGCCAAATTCCTCAGCTGAATGTCGTCCAGATTCCTGAGGGGAAAAAATGTGAATAATAATAAAATGATTGTTGTCCTATGCTACCAAGTTTTAGGATAGTTTGTTTTCCAGAAAACACTAACTAAAAAGTAGTGTAAATATAAAACCTTAAAAAATCTATTTTTAAGGCGCTTGACTACCACTTTGGCCTTGAGGAGGGCGAGGGCATTAGAGACCTCTTTGATTGTGACTTTGGGGACCTGACTCCCCTGGATTTCTGACAGGCCTAGGGGAGCAGGGTCTCCTGAGATGCCCACCCTATCTCTGCAGCGCTAGAGCCCCTGCCCCAAGCCAGCCTTCCAACCCAATTGGAAAAGTGTAATTATATTCTCTTTTCTTTCTCCAGTAGCTTCTAACTCTGGGGTCTGGCTGCCACCCAGAGGTCAAAGAAGCCAGGGAGGGGAGGACTCTGTTAGTGGTGTGTATGTGCATTCACCTAGCACCCCACACGTGTGTACTTGGGGTGTGTGGTGTCTGAGCATGCATGTGCACATGTACCGGGGAATGAAGGTGAACACATCTGTGCGTGCACTGCAGACACGTCCTGGTGTGTCCACATGTGTGCATGAGTTCACGTGTGTGCATGGGGGGCTCTAACTGCACGTTCGGTCTCCTTGCTCCAGGGGCCCAGTGAAGCCCAGGGTGGCCGCCTGCCCCAGATCCTGTGCACTGAGCAGGCCAGGTGGGGAGGCCGTGACTGGCTGGGTTCGCAGGACAGTGAGAGCACTTCTGTTTTAAAGGTTTTTCTGATTGAAGCTTAAAAAAAAAAAATCTATTTTTAAAAGTTATTTGTGTGGGGCTGGGGATTTAGCTCAGTGGTCAGAGTGTCTACCTTGCAAGCTCAAAGCCCTGAGTTAGATTCCCAGCACGGGGGGGTGGGGGTGGGGAGTCATTTGTGGTGTCACATGTCTATAATCCCAGCACTCAAGAGGCTGAGGCAGGAGGATCACCCTGAGTGTGAAGCCAGCCTGAACTACACAGCAAGACCGTGTCTCAAAAAAAAAAAAAAAAGTTGAAGAAAAATTTACATAAATGACCAGATGTAGTGGTGCATGCCTGTAATCCCAGAACTCTGGAAGTTGAGGCAGGAGAATTGCCACAAGTTCAAGGCCATCCTGGGCTACTTAGTGAGTTCAAAACCAGCCCAAATTACATGGTGAGGCCCTATGTCAAAAAAAGAAAACCTACGTAAATGAAGAAATCACTTTAAGAAAAATCAAATACTCAGGAATTAACCTCACCAAGGAAGTGACAGACCTCTACAAGGAAAACTATAGTCCTCTGAAAAAGGAGATCAAAGAGGATGTCAGAAAATGGAAACATAGCACCTGTTCCTGGATAGGCAGAACCAACATTGTCAAAATGGCCATACTTGCAAAACTGTTATATGGATTTACTGTAAAGTCAATCAAAACAGCAACCCTCACAGAACTAGACAAAATAATCCTGCAATTCATATGGGACCAGAAGAGTCCCACAATAGCAAAAGCAATCCTGGGCAATAAGACCAAAGCAGGAGGCATCAAAATCATGGAATTCAGGTTATATTACAAAGCTACAGTGATTAAAAACAGCATGCTGGGGGCACAAAAACAAACATGTGGATCAGAGGAATAGAGTAGAGCAGCAGTGGCAAGCCTACGGCACATGTGCCACAGTGGCCTGTTTGTACACTGAAAGCTCTAACAGGTTCTCCATCACTGGAATAGAGGATTCAGAAACAACCTTAGACACATTCAGCCATCTGATCTTGATAAAGGGACCAAAAACACAGCCTGGAGGAAAGACAGCCTCTTTAACAATGGTGCTGGGAAAACTGGCTATCCACCTGCAGAAGATTGAATCTAAACCTGTATCCCTCACCATGTACTAACCTAGAATCAAAGTGGATCGAATATCTAAATATTAAAATGGAAACACAATCTACTGGAAGGTAAAATAGGTAAAAACTCTTGAAGACATGTATGTATGTGAGGACTTTCCGAGCAGAACCCCAGTCGCACAAGATGTAACATCAAGAATCAACAAATGGGATTATATCAAATTAGAAAGCTCCTGCACAGCAAGAAAATAACCAACAGAATGAAGAGACAACCTACAGAATGGGAAAAAAATTTTGCAGCTTACTCCACAGACAAAGGACTAATATCTAGAATATATAAAGAACTAAAAAAAAATTGGACTCTCCAAAATAAAACACTTAATCAAAAACTGGGCAACTGAAATGAATAGAGAATAAGAAGGCAGAACAAGAAGTACAAATGGTCAATAAATACAAGTCAAAGCTGAGTGTGGTGGTGCACGCTTGTAATCCCAGTGGTAGGGAGGCTGAGGCAGGAGGGTTGCTGAATGTTCGAGGCCAGCCTGTGCTATAGTGTGAGTTAAAGGTCCATCTGAACTACTTAGTGAGACTCTGTTTTAAAAACAAAACAAAACAAGACAAAATGTTCAACATCTCTGGCCATTAGAGAAATGTAAATTAAAACAACACTGAGAAGTCTGGCATGGTGGCACACACATATAATCCCAGCACTCAGAAGCTGAGGCAGGAGGACTCCTGTGAATTGGAGGTCAGCCTGAGATACATAGTGAGATCCTGTCTCAAAAAAAAAAAAAAGTGTTGGTGAGGTCGTAGAGCAACAGAAATTCTCATACTTTACTGGTAGAAGTACAAAATGGCATAACCACCTTGAAAAATAGTTTGTGTGTTCCTTACAGACCAAGAATTCTACCCAAAACCCATGAGACTGCATACTTTACTGATTATAAATTTTGCATCTATAAGATGGATTTTCCAGAAAGACTTGAGAGACATGAACAAATGCAACGTGGAGGTGTTGTTTAGAAACACATACATACACACAGCATATATGACATGAAAATTTGAATACTGATTGGGTATTTGCTGATTGCTGAAAAACTTTGTATTGTTTTGTTTTGTTTTGAGACAGGGTCTCACTATGTAGTTCAGACTGACTTTGAACTCACTAGGTAGCCCAGGCTGACCTTGAACTTGCAGTGATCCTCCTGCCTCAGCCTCCTAAGTGCTGGGATCACAGACATCTGCTGCCATGCCTGGCATTTTTCTTTATTTCTCATAATTATTTTTCAAATTTACTAAAAGCAGGGAAAGATTTTTCCTTCTTTATTTTTTTGACTTTTCCTTCTTTGAGATATTTGTGAATAAATCGATATAACAAGTGACATTTGTTTTTTTTAAATTAAAAAATTTTGGGGGGGGCTGGGGATTTAGCTCAGTGGTTAGAGTGCTTGCCTTGCAAGCATGAGGCCCTGAGTTCAATTCCCGGTACCCAAAAAAAAAAAAAAATTTTTTTTTCCAGTACTGGTGACTGAACCCAAGGGCTTTCAGACTGAACTATATCCTTAGTCCTACTTTCACTTTTTATTTTGAAACAAGATCTTACTAAGTCCACTTGCCTAGCAAGGGCAAGGCCCTGAGTTCTATCCCCAGCACTGCCTGCCCACCCCCCTCTCTGAAAAAAAGATCTTGCTAAGTCACTAAATTGCCCAGCCTGGGTTTGAATTTGTGATCTTCCTGTCTCAGCCTTTTAGAGTGTTGGGGTTATTGGTGTGCATCACTATGCCCAACAGCATTCACTTTAAGAGAATTAAAGTACAGGACAATGGTAGGGGTATAAATGAAACCAGTTTAGCCAAATTTTGATAACTATTGAAGCTGGGCATATTGGGGCTTATTTATACTGTATTAGTATTATAATTTTGAAATTCTAATATATTATTATATTTATTTTATTATCTCTGCTTTTGTGTTTTTGGATATTGTCTATAATAAAAAGTCTTTCTGTTTTTGGTGCTAGGTATCAAACTCAGTCAGGGCCTTGTGCTTGCTAGGCAAGCACTCTAACCACTGAGGTAAATCCCCAGCCCCCTAAAAAGTCTTTTTTAAAGAGCTTGAGTCATGTCTGGTTTTTTCACATTAGGACATTATATTTTAGATCTTTTTTTTCCTTTTTTCTTTTTTCTTTTTTTTTGGTTTTTTGAGACAGGGTCTCGCTATGTTGTTCAGGCTGGACTTGAGCTCACTATGTAGCCCAGTCTGGCCTTGAACTCACAGCAATTCTCCTGGCCACAGCGCCCAGCCATATATTTTAGATCCTGAATCGTTTCAAACAAATGTAATGTGTGGCTTTGTTCAGATTTTAAATTGAACAAACCCACAATATACAGATATCTGTGGGGGTTGGGGTTGTAGCCCAGTGATAGAACACTTGCCAAGCATGTATGAGGTCATAGGTTTGATCCTCAGCACCATAAAAACAGATATTCATGAGACAATAGGGAAAATTTGAGTGCTGACTAGATAATGAATGACATTAAAGAATTGGGGAAGAAAAAAATTTTAAATTAGAATAGTTCTGTGATTATGTAAGAAAGATGAGCCAGGCGTGGTGGTTCACACCTGTAATCCCAGCACTTGGGAGGCAGAGGCAGGAGGATTGCTGTGAGTTTGCGGCCAGCCTGAGCTACATGGTGAGCACGAGGCCAAGCCTGAACTACACAGTGAGACACTGTCTCAAAAAACAAACGACAACAACAAAAAAAACGATGAAGATGAAGATGGAAGGAAGAGGAGACAGGAGAGCTGCAGCTGCAGGGACAGCAATGATTCCAAGCAACTCACAGACCTGCAACCCAGAGCCTCACAGGTGCTAGGCAAGTGCTCTACCAGGGAGCTATGTTCTCAGCCCTGGGATGGATTGTTCCTAGACCTAGAACATTTTGCTGTGTTTGAAAATATGAAAGTTCTTAAGGAACAACCCTGACATATCCAACAACAAAGGAGCCAGCTTGTACTCGGTTCCTCTGACCCAGTCTTGGACAATGTGAGCACTAATAAATAATGATAGTGAAATATGACAACCCATTGAATAAAATGAATCCATCTGGACACACATAAACCAACCAATTGATCAATAAATAAATACTGTCCTTATAGTAGAAAGCCAACTAATAAATGCATAGTAGTGATGAAATTAGAAAATTATCAGTCGGCAACTATCCAACCGCGTCAAGCAAAAATCAGTAGATGTAAACCAGGTGTGGTGGTCCACACTTGTAATCCCAGAACTCGGAGGCTGAGGCCGGAGGATTGCTGAGATTTCAAGGCCAGCCTGAACTATATAGCAAGACCTCATCTCAAATAAAAACAAAACAAAACAAAAGATTTCAAAGAGAAAAATCAATAGATGTGGAAATGAATAAATATGAAATTTCGAGGAGAGACGTACAATTTGCATAGTGTAAATGGACCTCCTTATTAATTAATTTGGGGTTTTTTTTGTTTTGCTTTGTTTGGGTGCTGGGGATCGAACACAGGGCCTTGCACCTCTTTATTAATTACAAGGAAAAACCAGTAATTTTATGGTGGAAAAATCTGACAGACACTCTCCTAGCCAAATCGTCAACATCAATATCATCAGTAATTGGACAAATTGACATTATGGGCCTCCTGCTGTGACGCATTGAGAACTCAGCATTACGTTTGTGGAATTCCTGCCAATGTGTAACTCGAATCCAACCGGAAGGAAACATAAGACAACTCAAATTTAAGGACAAAAGAACTGGCTGGCAGTCTGTAAGAACATCAGTGTCATGAAAGAACCGGGAGCTATTGCTGTTAAAAATCCCACAGATGTGACAACTGAGTGCCATGCAGTATCCGCAATTGTTCCTTCTTCTACTCTTGAGACATTTGATGAACTCTGAGTATGTTGATTAGGCAAGGGTATTATATAGATATTAATATCCTGCTTTTGGTAATTGTTTAGTAGTTATGTAAATTAATGCTTTTTTTTTTTTTTTTTAAGAAAACATCCAGTAAAGTATTTAGGGATGAAGGGGCACATTGTCTGTAACTTAGTCTCCAATCATTTAGAAGAAATAGAGCAGGAGAGAGAGAAGGAAAAATGAATCTGCTTTTTTGGGGGTAGTAGGGATCGAACTCAGGGCCTTGCATTTGCTAGGCAAGTGCTCTCTCACTGAGCTAAACCCCCAACCCCTAGGAAAAATGTATCTGTAAATCTGACATTTTGTCAAAATAGAGAGTTGAAAATCAAGTGAAAAGAAACCCTGGAAAATCAATCAATCAAAAAAAAAAAAAAAGAGCTGTACATGGCATGCATGGTGGCACACAGATACTGTAATCCCAGTACTCAGGAGGCTGAGGCAGGAAGATCCTTGTAAATTCAAGGTCAGTCTGGACTACATAGTGAGACCTATCTCAAAAAAAAGAAAGAGAATTGAAAAACTAGAGGGCTCATGAAGGGGGATATAGCCCAGTGGTAAATCACTTGCCTAGCATGCTTAAGGCCCTGGGTACCTTGTGTAGCACTGCACAAGAAAAAGAAATCTAGAATAGTGTTTAAACACCTAGAAAGATATTTATTCATTTATTTCATTTTTTTGTGCTACCAGGGATTGAATGCAAGGCCTTTACACAGAGCTATATCCCCAGCCCTTTTCTTTCTTTTCTTCTTCTTCTTTTTTTTAATTTTGAGATGTGGTCTCACTATATTGCTGAGTTGCTCAGGCTGGGCTCCAACTTGGATTCCTCTTGCCTTGGCCTCCCAGAGTGCAGGGATTACAGGCATGTGCCATTATCCCCAACTACAAAGGTACTTAGATGAATGTCATTAAACTGGAAATCTCTAGCATATAGAAGTGCTACATGGTTTAGAATACCATTATTATTATTTTCTTGGGTGCTGGGGATTGAACTCAGGGCTTTGTACTCACAAGGCAAGTGTTCTACCACTAAGTTAAATCCCCAACCCCTCAAAATATTTTATTTTACTTTCTTGCTGGAGTGCTGGAGCAGTGGGCTTAGACCAGTTTGAACGAATCCTTGAGTTTCTCTTTTTTCCGGGGTGAGGGGTGCTAAGGATCAAACTCAGGGCTTTGCGCTTGCTAGGCAAGCACTCTACCACTGAGCAAATCCCCAAACCCTGAGTTTCTCTTTTATACTACTAGTGAATGACTCCTCTTCTTCTTCTTCTCCTTCTCCTTCTTCTTCTTCCTCCTCTTCCTCCTCTTCTTCCTCTTCTTCTTCCTCTTCTTCTTCTTCTCCTCTTTTGGTGCTGGGGATTAAACTCAGGGCCTTGCACTTGCTAAGCAAGTGCTCTAACCACTGAGCTAAAACCTTAACCCCTATTATGTTTTGTTGTTGTTGTTTCATTTTTGTTTTTGTTTTTTTGGTACCAGGGATCGAACTCAGGCCCTTGTGCTTGCAAGGCAAGCACTCTAATCACTGAGCTAAATCTCCAGCCCCCTCAGCCCTATATTCTTATGATAGTTGATTTCCAACTCATAATGGTTTAACTTACGAATTTTTGACTTTATGATGGGGCAAAAGCCATTTGCATTTAGTAGAAGTCTTTATTAAGTATTCAGACAACCATCCTGTTTTTCACTTTTAGTACAGTATTCAATAAATCACATGCTACATTCAACACTTTACTATAAAATAGACTGTGTATGAGGGATGGAGATTTAGCTCAAGTGGTAGAGTGCTTACCTACAAGCTCAAGGCCCCGAGTTCGATCCCCAGCACCCAACAAAATAAAATAAAAATAGACTGTGTGAGATGATTATGCCCAACTGTGGACTAATGTAAAATGTTCTGAAAGCACTTAAAGTAGGCTAGGCTAAGCTTATGTTTGATATGTGAAGTGTATTAAAATCATTTTCAGTTAGTGATGGGTTTATTGGGATGTGAGCCCATCGAAGTCGAGGAGCATCTGTATGAGACTGAAACCTACATCCAACTATTCCTAAGCAAAACTGAAAGTTCCGTTCATCCTCACTGACTTTACTTCCACTCCCTACTGCCTAAAAGGAGCACTACCCACAACCTGGGGCTTATCTTTCGTTTCTTCCTTTGGTCCATAATTCATAGTTGGCCTTTAGTCTCAAATCAAGAGCAGAAAGCAGGGCGTTGGGGATTTAGCTCAGTGGTAGAGCGCCCGCCTGGCAAGTGCAAGGCCCTCAGTTCGATCCCTGGCACAAAAAGAAAAAAAAAAAAAAAAGGGAGCAGAAAACAGCCCTAATTCCATGGTGGCTCTCAGGGTCTCCCAGTACCTTTAGACTCACCATTTGCCACCTGTCTATTTAGATTGCAGTCTCTACGTGGCCAAGGCTGAGTTTTAGGAAACGTTGCCGCCCCAGTGCTCGCAGTGTTGGCAGGAAGGAAGGATTCTGACACTATTTCCTACTAAGGGTGGCTGGATGGAGAGTGGCAGGCCGCCCAGGTAAATTAGATCCACCTTTCTCAGGTCCGTTCAAACCTAAAGGACATTTAAGGGGCCAGGTCAGGTCACACAAGCTATACTGTTTAAGAGAAATACAGAGGAAACGCTCTGAGGCAACGTGGCCAAGTGCGTAAGATCCCCCACTTGCGCCTCAAGGTGCACGGAAACCTTCCGCAGACTCACTTCTCTCCTCTTAGGAGGGTCGAGCAAGGGGGTGTCCTCCTGCGGGCTCAGTTTAGGGGAAGAAACTTTTGCAAAATGAGTCGGTAGCAAGATCTGCGCAGCGGTCATCCCCTTCGATCTCTGAAGCACCGGACCGTCCTTCGGTCGCGGCCGTGTGTCTCTGTGGCCACTTGGTCTGGTGGGCTTCTCTGAACCGGTGGGAGCTGCGCCGGTCCCGGGTGGTGGGAACGAGCACCGCGGCGCGGGGAGCCCAGAGCGCCGCCGTCCTGCTGCCGCCCTCCCGTGGCCGCGGCCAGGCGACCTCCCGGCCGTCCCGCGGGCCCCCTCCCTCGCCGGTGACATCACCGCATTCCCGTTCCCGGCTCCTCCCGCTCGGCGCCTGCAGCCGCAGTGACAGGCGAGCCGGGCCGCGGCGGAGAGGAAGTGCGGGGCCGCCGCGCCGAGCCCGTCCCCGCGCAGGCCGGCTTCCCCGGGCGGCTCGGTGACAAGTGTCGCGGCCGCCGGGCGCAGCCGAGGCGCGCGCTGGGCAGAATTGAGCGCCGGGCGGAGGCTTCAGCAGAGACGCGGGGAAAATGGCTGATGACTTTGGCTTCTTTTCGTCGTCGGAGAGCGGGGCCGCTGAGGCGGCCGAAGAAGACCCGGCGGCTGCTTTCCTGGCCCAACAAGAGAGCGAGATCGCAGGCATAGAGAATGACGAGGGCTTCGGGGCACCTGCCCGCAGCCAGGTGGCCTCCGCGCAGCCGGGACCCGCCAGTGGGGGTGAGTCAGCGCAGTGGCCTGGGAGCTGGGGGGCTGGAGACTGTCACCTAGGCAATGGGGATCCAGGCTCCGCGGCCTCTGCGGTAGAGCGAAGGCGGCCAGATAGGAGCAGGCCGGGAGCCTTGTGTCCCTAAGTAAGGCCCTGGGTGGAATGGGGAGGAGGCTTGAGATCTCTAAACTGAGGTCTGTCCTAGGGCTGTGGATGTGCTGACTCTGGGAGAAGGAATTTGGTCGTGTTATTTCAGACGTAGGCCAGCTCCACCACTGCCTGGCCCTGGAACCCCACCCCCGCCCAACTCTAAGAGTCTCTCTTGGGCCTTCTAATAGCCCGGCTGTCCCAGGCTCCCAGTTAAGTAATGCAGGGGTGGGCAGAGCACAGACCTCATGGCCCCTCAGACTTAGCTCTCATATCTCTGAGAAAGCAGAGAACACTTGGTGCTCTGAAAACTCACACATTGTCCCTGGGGACCACCTGCCATCAGGTAGCCACTGGGGTAGGCGAGTTAATTATGTTTAATCGGTTCATATGAATTACTGAGTCCATTTCAGAGCTGGCAAAACTGAGGATCAAAAAAGTACACTATTGAAGCAACTAGTAAACGGCAGATCAAGGATTAAACTCTAAGCCCTTTCCACCTGACTACTCTGTCTTCTGTGTGCCTGGCTCTGAATTAGATCCCAGACTCAGGCCAGGGGCACAAAGGGGCATCCATCAGATGTGTTCCTACTCTTTAGGGGTTTGAACTGTCTAATAAATGGTCTTCCAAAGGAAGTCCAGGGTTATTATGGTTGCCTTCAGACCTCAAGGTTAAGGGGCTAGTTCTTGCAATATTATATTTATCAGAGATGTTCCTGTTCTGGTTCTAGCTCAAAAGAATAATTTCTTAAAATATTTAGTAGGTTGGGGATTTAGCTCAGTGGTAGAGCACTTCCAAGTGCAAGGCTCTGAGTTTGATCCTCAGCACCTCAAAGAGAATTTAGTAAAAGAGTAGCTATCACATTCATGTGTGCACTCCAAACACACCTTCCTCTTACTGTCATTTTGGAAGGGTTTATGTACCCTCTGAAGTAAGGCGTGTGTGTGTGTGTGTGTGTGTGTGTGTGTGATGTTTATGAGGCTCTTCAATAGTCACATTTGTATTGATTCAACATTTGCTGAGCACCTACTGAATGCTAGGTCCACTGGGAATACAAAAATGAATAAGACAGTTTCTGTGACTAGGGAGTTGCAGCAACGCTAAATCCCCTTGATATAAGAATGCAACAGCCCTTTTGTAATATATAAGAAACCAGAGGCCCAGAAGTTATGAATTATCTTGCCCAGAATCACACAGCTATGAGTAACAGATCCGGGGCTTGATTCCAGGCCTCTCAGCTCTGGGCTCCATATTCTTTCAAATGCTGTAGTGGTCTTCCTGGGAGGGGATTAAAAATGGGGGTGAGGAGGTGGGGATCTTTTGCTACTTGACCAAACTAGCAGTAGAGGTTTTCTGAAGCAGGAGTGCCCATCCCCTCAAAACAAACCCTCCCATGATCCAGGGACTCTCTAGGAAATGCTTCTTTAAATTCATGCAGGGCTGGGGATTTAGCTCATGGTTAGATTGTTTGCCTCGAAAGCACAAGGCCCTGAGTTTGATCCCCAGCACCAAAATAAATAAATAAATAAATAAATAAATTCTTGCAGCGGTAGTCATTTGTCCACACTTCCTGTTTAAGACCACCCGTTCCCTAATCTGGCTGGCTGGTTGTAGGAGATCAGGCATTGTTAGAATCCCATGAAATTTTGAAAGGTAGGTAGAATCCAGACCGAGGCAGCCAGAGGGGACTGGGAGTTGAATAAGTTGTGGCCTCTCTCAGGACAGTGGGGCTCTAGGGCCTTGCCACCTAGATGGGAGGATCCCTCTCTGGCAGGGTGGGGCACCAATTGGCCCCATACCCAAGATGGCAGAGAGAGAAAAGGCAACTTGCTGACTCCTTCCAGGGAGCTGCCAGGGACACAGCCCTCTGAGGGTCTCCAGGCCTCATACCTGCTGGGGCGGACAAGTGGTTAGTTGCCCTTCTAAGTGGCTATCTGGGAAGCAGGAAGGTATGTGGGTCGTGACTCAGTGGGTGGCCAGACATGGATAAAATTGATCTAGTCCTTTTAAACCCAGGCGGTGCTGAACAGATAATCTCCTGCTGGCCCGTGATGAGGGCTGGGAAAAGGGGCCTTGGCCTGCTGGGAGCTGAGTGGAAGCTGGCTCCAGCACCAGCCACTGATCAACACCTCTGAGTCATCTTCTCTTAGATGATAGGGTCCTCCGATTAGCGATTAGCGTCTCTGTACTGAATGCCCTCATGCTGGGCTTCCAGGCCCCCTAGAGAAAGAGGTGTCTGGCACAGCCCTGAGCCCAAACCACACTGAACTTCTCCTCTGGACAGGTCTGTGGCCAACCAGAGCACGGACACTTGTTTCCACTCATCAACTCTGGGTAGAGCCCAAGAGGTTTACATTTTCATGCCCAGTTTTCTGGATGCCAGGCCTGGCTGTGACTTGTTTGTCAGTTCTGGGCAAGCCCATTTCCCCTGCTGGGCCTCAGTAAGCTCAGAGGAATGTTCTGGTCCCTCTCCACCCTTGTTTCAAAATGGGTCAGGCACTGAGGGATGCCACACACCCAGGGGTTTATCCCTGGGACTTGTGTTTGCCTTGTTCCTGTTCTGCAAGCTCTGGTTTCTGACCCATGATTATAAATGTGCAGTAATCAGAGGGCTCAGTGGGAGCAGATCCTGATCATTCTGTGTGGACTCCCAAAGAGGCTGAAATGCATCTCCTGAGGAACTGAGACTAGAGCAGAGACTGTCTGGAGGCCAGTCTGGGCCCTGGGCAGCTGCCTGCAATGAGGAGTCTTAGGCCAAGGTGGTCCTAGGAAGGGGCTGGTGGCGTTTCTCCAAAAGGCCACATCATCAGGAATGGCTGGCAGCATAAGGGCCTGGGAGAGGAAATGCCCTAAGAGAAGAAGCCGTTTGTGGAAGACGCTACTATTGAAGCCCCATCAGTCTCTGGAGATTGGTTCCATCCCCCATTTAGGGACCCATGGAAGAAACTCTATCTGAATGTGTGGTAGTGACAGCTGATCTAAAAGGCCCAAACCACTTATGCTTGACTTTGCAAATAAAGTCAAGTATAATTTGCATTAACTGGGAGTTACTGATATATTAAGTGTCCTGCCTTTGGTCCTGTCAGACTTGTCCCTGTTGCTCACAACCCTGTGTGGTTGATACAGGTATATTTATCCATTTGCAATAATCTTGTGTGACCTCCTATTTTCTTTGCTAGGAGGCACTGCAGTTTCTGACAGGCTTTGCAAATTACAGTGGGCCCCAAAGAGCAATCCAACATCTGTTTAGCCAACCATTGCTCACCCATTCTGTGCAGGAGCCCTTAGAAGCTGAATAGGATACAGAGCCTGGTAAGGGAGTATCTGCCCCTGAAGATCACAGGTAATTGCACAATGCTGTATGATATTCTGGTATCTCCAGGAAGGGAGGCCTTCCATCAGTGCCAAGGGACATGGAGGAAGCAGGTGAGGGCTTCCTGGAGGAGATGGCTTGTGAACTGGAAAGTATTCTTTAGAGAGGGAAGCAAAATATATGGTTTGTGGGTAGGACAGGTAGGAAGTGAGCCAGGAAAAATGTGCCGAGCCAGACTGTAAAGTTCCTCATGAACTGTGCTCCAGGGTTAGATGTACTCATCAGACAAATACTTATTGAATCGGCTCTGGTTCTGAGCCCTATCATGGGCAAAACAAAGACCCTGCCTCCTTGGGTCCATTCAAATGGGGAAAACAGATACTAAATACATACACCAATGAACGAATCAGGTCAGGGTAAACGCTGTGGAGCAAACACTGCCCGGGAGCAGATGCCTGATGGGTGAATGAGACAGGTAATCAGGGAAGCCCTCTAAGGAAGACCAAGTATGAGCAGAAGCTGAAGGGAGTAAGGGAGCGGTCCATATGGAAGTATATAGAAGAACCTTACAAACACAGGGCATGGCACCTGCAAGGTCCCCGAGGCACGGCTGGGCATGGTGGTGCACTCCTGTGATCCCAGACGCTGCAAGTCTGAGACAGGAAGATCACATGTTTGAGCCTAGCCTGGGCAATTTAGCGATTTAGAGGGCTGGGAATGTAGCTCAGTGAGAAGACCCTAGGTTCAGTGCCTAGTATTGTAAGGGAAGAAGAAAGAAAGGAAGGAAAAGAAAGGAGTTGAGCATGGTGGTGCATGTCTGTAATCCCAGCTACTTGGGAGGATCATGAATGCAAATGTGAGGCCAACTTGGGCAATTTAGGGAGACTGTTCAAAAACAAAACAAAACAAATTAGAGGGGTGGGGCCGTAGCTCAGTGGTAGAGTGTCTGCTTAGCATGTATGAGGTCTTAGGTTCAATTCCCAGTACAGGAAAAAATGAATGAATGTATCCGTTTGTTTGTTCAGCAACTTTGTAATTACTGAACTCTTACAAAGGCACATGTGCATGGCTCTAGGGAAGACAGTCTTGAGGAGAAAGAAAGAGGAAAGAGATAAGTTTTGCCTTTCCAGGTGTCTAGCAGGGCAGGCAGATTGAAGCGGGTGTGCAGGCGAGAGAGCTGGTGAGGACCCAGGCTGGGGTTGGGCATCGGGGAGAGAGTGGAGGGCGTCTATGAGGGTCACTGTTGCAGCAGAAACTGCAGGCATCTGTGACTAATTGGATGTTAGACAAAGGGACCTGGAAGAGTCACTGCTGAAGAGAGAGTGAAATCCTGGGAGGGGCACAGAGGAAAAATAGGCCAGGTGCTGCCCATTGGGAACTGTGGTTCCTGCTCTTCCAGGTAGAGCAATTGCTCAATACCCCACCAGGACAGGCAGAGACGCGCAGGCCCCTCTCTTCCTTACACTGGTAGCCCCTGCCCTGTGCCTGCAGCACCTCTGCCTGCTCATAGTTCCAGGCTCCAGACAGGCCATTCTCAGCCGCATCAGTGGGTTGGTTAACTTCAGGTAAGTAGGGAACTGGCTGGGTCATCTTGGACAATCATGTAGCCTCTCTGAACCTATAAAATGCTAAAGAGAACCTATAAAATGCTTAAGAACCTATAAAATGCTAAAACTTCATCACTGAGCTATGAAAGTCAAACATGGTAATGGTTGTGCATGGCACTGTGAACAGTCAAGGACTGAGTCCCAGTTATTTATGTATTTATTGTGTCCATGTGTGTGGGCTCCGTGTATACATGGGCATATTAGAAGGTGGCTCTGGCCCTAATATAGGACCATTCTGTGCTTGCTATAAGCTGAACAATGGGTGATGCTGTCTCCTTCTTTTTCTAGCTGGTTCGGAGGATATGGGGACCACAGTCAATGGAGATGTATTTCAGGTAAGCAATTCTGTCTTAGTGGAGGGGGGAGCACATACTTCCACCTCTTGGAATTTTCCCTAAACAAATAATTAGAAAAGAACACCCAGCTTCTTTGCAAGATTACTTAGAATAGCAGACAAACTAGGAACAAACTGAGTGTCCAGCATCAGGGGCCTGGATAAATAGATTGGAAACCACACCGCTGTTACCAAGAGCAGTGAGAGAGCTTTCTGGATTGACATACAAAGATGCCCACAGTGTGTTAAGTGGAAAAGACCAGAATGTGGAATACTATGTACAGTATGGTCCTGCTTTTTTACTTTAAAAATGTTTGCAGCCTGGCATGGTGGTGTGTGTCTATAACCCCAGGACTCTGGAGGCTGAGGCAGGAGGATCACTGTGAGTTTGAGGCCAGCCTGGGCTATATAGTGAATTCAAGGCCAGCCTGTCTCTAAAAAGAAAGTTTGCTTAAGGTGGGGCTTGATGGGACATGCCTGCAATCCTAAAGCTCTGGGAGGCTGGCTGAAGCAGGGGAATTGAAAGTTTGAGCCCAGCCCTGTGGTTTAGCAGTTTAGTGAGAGAGACTCTGTCTCAAAAATAAAAAAATAGGGGTTTGGGATTTAGCTCAGTGGTAGAGCACTTGCCTAGTAAGGCAGGGCCTTGAGTTTGATCCCCAGCACCACTCCCAGAAAAAAATAAATAAAAAATAAAAAGAGCTGGGGATGCAGCTCAGTGCAAAGGCCCTGGGTTTAATCCCCAGTACAAAAAATAAAAAAAGTTTTGTATAAAGTATCTGAAAGGGTGTGCCCAATGTTAACAGTTGTTAACTCTGGGTGGGGGGGAGATAAAAAAGTCCTTTTGCTTTCACTGGATTAAAAAAAACTTAAAAAAAAAAGGTAATTCTATAAACTGGGGCTGGTGGCACATGCCTTGTAATTGAAGCACTCACGAGGCTGAAGTGAAAGGGTGCTGTGAGTTCAAGGCAAGCCTAGTGAATTCAATGCCAGCCTGAACTACATAGTAAGACCCTTCCTCAAAAAAAAAAGTTATTCTGTAACACAAAGAGTGGGAAACCTAGTTAAGATAATCCTAGAAGGGGTTGGGGATTTAGCTCTAGTGGTAGGGCACCCCTCCTCCCAAAAAAAAAGATATTCCTAGGGGTTGGGGTTGTAGCTCAGTGGGAGAGTGCTTGCCTAGCCGTGGCAAGGCCTTACGTTCCATCTCCAGCACTGGGGGAAAAAAATTCTGCCTAAAGACTGCTCCTCAGGCTGGGGATGTAGCTCAGTGGGGAGGCCCCGGATTTAATTTTCAGCAGCACAAAACCAGGGCTGGGGATTTAGCTCAGTGGTTAGAGTGCTTGCCTTGCAAGCACAAGGCCCTGAGTTCGATTCCCAGCATCAAAAAAAAACCCCAAAAAAACAACAAGACTGTTTCTCTGTATATTCTGCTAAATCCTTCCCATCATACACACACACACACACACACACACACACACATCAGTTTTACAGAACTACACTTGATCTTAGCCAAAAGGCCGAGAAGCAATTTTACAGAACTTAGATGGAGAGAACCCAGACCACAAATGGCACCCCAGAACTCGACAAATACTGTACACAATTCTCACCCTGGTGCCCCAGGTGCTTGGGTGGGGCTAAGCCTGTGCTGAATTCACCTTGATTCCCACTCAGATTAAATTAAGGACGCTGGATCCTTGGGGCTGCCCCTGGGAAATCTCCTGAGTCTTGGAGGATTGGCCTCTTGAATCCTCTGGGAGAATAAACAATGCTTTCTTATGTAAGCGGAATGGGCTGGTACCTTACACAAGGAAACAGGCCAAGTTCTGTTTTTGGAAAATTACTCAACTATTAGCAAGCTAGAAAAGTCAGTCTTTAGGATTGTAGCAGTTAAGCCTGCTACACTTAAGGCTGACAGAGCCACACAATGACTATTTACTGCTGTATAGTTTGCTCGAGCTTTGAGAATTAGACTGCCAGGTCCTGGGCATAGCGAAGGGGACTTGGTTCGACCCAAAATGTCTATGTCCTAAAGTAGACCTGGATCTGGAGATATGCCTAGTAGCACAGAAGTACCTAGAACACTATGAGCAGGATAATTTTATTTTTCAATTGATTAGAAACTTGAGTGTCAGAGGTAAAGTGACTTATATAAAGTTATATAGGAAATCAGCCAGTTCTGGGGCTGGAGATTTAGCTCAGTAGTTAGAGTGCTTGCCTAGCAAGTGCAACGCCCTGAGTTTGATTCCCCAGCACCAAAAATAAATAAATAAATAAAAATAAAAGGAAATCAGCTAGTTCTGGAGTTTCTTCATTTGGTCGATTTGACTCCCCTGACTTGACTCTCCTCTTTACCCCAACTCTCCAGCTCCACCTTCCAAATGGGGGATTCAGGAACCCTGGGGCTCCTTCCCAGTTTCAGAAGGAATTATCATTCTCACTGCTAGTAATAATGACCTCAGGTATGTTTATTTGTAAATCATTTCCTATCAGTGCCATCCTAGAATCCTACCAGACATGAGAGGGTTACTGATTTAGAAGCTTAGTGGCAAAGCTCCAGCTCACCCACATCTTCCAATTCCTGACTGGGTGTGCTTGGTATTGTATTACCCACTGCTGCTGGAACTGGAGGGCTGCAGCAGCACTGGTTGCAGGTGGAAAGACCCAAAAACTATCTGTAGGATTGAGCATAGTTGTGTCTGGCGTGCACGTTCTGGAGCAGAGACGTCTTGGTCTGTGCTAACCCAACACACTCAAGGTATTTTGGCAGAGCTTTTGTGCTTCAGTCTTTTCCGGCAGCCTGCGGGGCCCTAAGGGGTCTGGTTATTAACCTGGTCCCCAGTGTGGCCTGAGGATAAGCCTGCCCACTTCTATTCCGGCTCCATTTGGTAACTAGGGTGGGGGAAGGCAGGGACAGGGACAGTAAGTCCTTGAAGGATTCTTCCCCCTCCCTGCCCTATCTGTATAAATTCTGCCCCCCGCACCATCATCATCTTTTGAGCTACTTAGAGGAATCAACAGCTCAGCTCAGCTCAGCTTAGCTTTAGCTGTTCAATCCCGAAGACTGCATCATCCTGTTGGCTGTCCCTGGAGTCACAGCACACACTTGCCCATCATGGTCTACAGAGGCTCTCGGGCAGTGCCCAGCATAGGGACCCCTCAGGAGAGGGGTGCCAGGGAGCTGGGCCAAGATAAGCCTGCCTGTAGCCATGTGTCTTCTGGTTCTGGGCATTCCTGATCCCATTCCTGAACTTGGGAGGGCTGAGACCATTTCTGTAGCCACGGGTGAGACCCCTGGGCTACCGGTCTCCTGGAAGTGAGCTGATCTCCCACCTGCAGTGCTCAAATGATTAAGGAAGAGCCCAGTTGTGAGTTGCTCTGACACTGGCCAGGGCAGGAAGATAAAGCCAGAGAAACTTGGAGAAGAGAAGTCAGCAAACAGCTTCTCAGAAGCTAGGTGTGGTATGGTGGCACATGCCTATAATCTGAGCACTCTGGGAGGCTGAGGCAGGAGGATTGAAAATTAGAGTCTGGGTGGGCAATTTATCGATTTAGCAAGACCCTGTCTCAAAATAAAAAATAAAAAAGGTCTGGGGATGTAGCTCAGGGGTTCAAACCCCAGTACCACAACAAACAAACAACAAAGAAAACCTGCCAGAGCTCCATGATGCTTACCTGGTCATGGTGCAGTGAAGGCCAGTGTGTACGGGGCCTGCTGCCATGTGGCAGCCGTGAGCCACGGTAGCTGTGCCGTCCCTCACATGGACACCCTCTGTGGGTTACGGGCTTTTCCACAGCACTTGTTTCACGCGATTCTCACTGTGTATCTTGAGTGGGATGTTGTCACTTTCATTTAACAGGTTCGAAAGTCAAACTGCTCAGGGAAGGGACTTTTCCAATGGTCATCACCCAGTAAATGGCAGAATAGGGACTGAAAAAGCCCAGTTCCTATCCTGCTGTGTCCAGTGCTTTCTTTGCCTGTACCCTCTACATTTATTTTGCAGTACTGGGAATTCAAGACATTGTGCATGCTAGGCAAGTACTCCACCACTGAGCTACACCCCCAGCCCCATATCACTTTTTTCTTTTTTTTGAGACAGGATTTTGCTATGTATTACAAGCTGGCCTTGAACTCATTATGTAGCCCAGGCTGACCTCGAACTCAAAGTGATTCTCCTGCCTCAGCCTCCTGAGTGCTGGGATTACAGGTGTGTGCCACCTCACTTGGTATCCCATATCACTTTATAATCAGCCACTAGTTTATTCATTTGGTTAACTCAGTCTTTGAGTGCCATGGCCTGTGCTGGGGTAGGGGATATAGAGGCGAATCCAATGGGGGTGTTTGTCCTCAAAGAGTTTGTGTTTAGTAGAGGACAGAGACATGGAAAGAAGTAATGGTAGTCCAGAATGGTACAGGCTCAGATGTGAGGGTAGTATTAAGTGTTAACAGTTTGAAGCTAGGCCCCGGTGCATGCCTGTAGTCCCAGGAGGTTGAAGCAGGAGGACTACAATCTTGAGGCCAGTCTCATGGGTAACATAGCCAGACCTTATCTCAAAATGGAGACAGAGAAAGAGAGGAAGAGAGAGAGGGAGAGGAAGAAGGAAAAGGAGAAGAAGGACAAGAGGAAGAGGAGGAAGAAGAGGAGGAAGGAGAGGAAGAGGAGGAAGAAGAGGAAGAAGGAGAGGAAGAGAAGAAGGAAGAGGGGGAAGAGTGAAGGAAGAGGGGGAAGAGTGAAGGAAGAGAAAGAGAGGGAAAGAAAGAAAAGGGCTGAGTGTAGTGCTGTATGCCTGTAATCCCAGCACTCTGAGAGTTTGAAGCAGGAGAATCTCAAGTTTGATCTCAGCCTGGGGAATTTAGCCACTAGAGACCTTGTCTCAAAATAAAAAATAAAAAGAGCTGGGGCTGTAGCTCAATGAGAGGGCCCTGGGTTTAATCCTTAGTACTGGAAAAAACAAAACAAAACAAAAAGGCAGTTCTTAGAAATAAGACACTTGGTCGGGAGTTCACGCAGAGTCCCCGTGGGACCCACAGCACAGAGGATGTGCCAAAGAGTTGGGAGAGGTGAAGTGTGGGGCTGGTGTGGCCTGTGGTGGAGGGGCCATGCTCAGCTCCCAGCCAGAGCATGGTAATGGCTCACTGCTAGTGCCCCCATGACAGAAGAGGTGACCCAGCTTGGGCAGGTCTCACATCTGGGCCTGAGGCAGGGCCACCTCTACCTCCAGGGAGAGTGAATGCTCTGGAACACACCAAGCAGTGTGACTGGATGTGTGGTGCATCAGCTCAGGGGCTGAGCGGCACCCCAAACCCAGACTGCAGGCGACAGTGGAAGTTTAGAGTCAGAAGACCTGTACTTCATTTTCTGGCTTTTCTCAGTTGGAAGACCTTGAGAGTTTGTTTGGAGGTTCTAGCAGGGGAGCGCAGCTACTCATATACCCTTGACTGAGGAATCGGTCTTCCTCTATCAGGAGTGGTCATCCTCTTCGACTGAGAGTGCAGCTTTGGGAGGGATGCACATGGAGTGGTGAGGGAGGAAGGGGACACCCGCCCAGCCAGCCAGATCAGCCAAATCAACCCTGGCAATCAATGAGGTGACAGATGTTGCAGACAGATCACCCTCACGTCCTCAGCTGGATGACCTTGGACTAGTCACTTAACCTTTCCAAGTCTTTCCTACTTGTAAAATGAGAACTCAAGGCCTTGTCCTGCTGCCTTGAATAGGATTATTGAGAAAAATGCTCTGTACCCTGGAAAGCTGCTTTTAAATTCCCAGTCTGGCCATGAAATGAGCTGAGGGGTGGCTGGATATGGATATGCAACACAGAAGGGGCCTTGGCCCCTCTCAGCTACTGTATGGCAAGGATATTTATAGCCAGTTTGAATTCCAGGTCTACCACTTCCTGGCTAGATGACCTTGGCACTTTGGAGCTAGGCTTTCTTTACCTATAAAACAAGGATAATAAAACTCACCGTGTAGAATTGTAAAGATCAAGTTTAATTGCAAGCGCTCTGTAGTCTTAATTTTAGGACAGACTTTCTGGAGATGGTGAACAGCCCAAAACACAAAGCTCGTCCTCAGAACTTGGTACACACTGGCCCTGGGTATTTCTACTTATTTGGCCACTGCTTACTGGGTACCTACTATGTGCTGAGGACAGTGGTGGGCAAAACAGGACAGAAGGCACACCCAACACTGTCCAGTGAAAAAAGCATTAAACCATATAGGCAATCACGATAGTTTGGACGATGCTTGATGGAGGAGAATAGGAAGTCACAAAGTGATGGAATGGAGATTCAGAGGCTGTAAACAATGACCTGCTCTGCCCTGCCCACTCGGAGGTCCTGGTCCAGTCCAGTGGGGTTGGGGAGGCTCACAGCAGAAGGCAGGGACACACAGGGAGAACAGAGGGGGAGGGGCCTGAAAACCCTGCCTGGATGGGCAGCAACGGCCTGGGCAGTATCCCTGGGCTGGTGACTCCTGCGCTGGAAACCTGTGGGATGGAGTGAGATTTCACCAGCCGGAGAAGGGAGGGGAACAATTGCAGACCGAGAGCGTTAGGAGTCAAGGAAGGCCACAAAGCAGGAGGTGGAGTGGGACACGTGCAGACAGGAATGGGGAGGGTGCAGATGACAGAGGAGGCTTGGCAGGGTCTGGCTGGGATCAATCAGAAAGAGGCTCTGGCTTTACCAGACCTGAGGGTGTCTCATCCCTGCTGGGCTTCCCAAGGCTTCTGTGCCCAGCTGCGTCCATCCCCAGCTCTGGTAACAAAATGGGCGGAGCATGGGCCCAGATTCTGGCCACTACATTGGTCCACCTCTTTGGGCCTCAGTTTCCTCCCCTGTAAAATGGGGATGAATAATAGTAGTAATAATTCTAGCTACCATTTATTGAGCCATCACTCCATGCCTGGCATGCTTCTAATGTTGCTTTCAATCATAGCGGCAGCTCTGAGAGGTTGTCTTTCTATTACTTCCATTTTCAGATAAGAAAGCAGAGACTGGGAGGGGTCCAGCAACTTGCCCCAGGCCACACATACATCTGATTGATCAGCAGTGGGATCTGAACTCAGTCTGGCTGCAGAATCCAAGTTCTTCACCACTGCACAGTTTTAGCCATGTTATCCAACCTATCTCAGGGCTGCTTGTTCACTCAACAAATATCTATTGAGCATCTTCCGTGTGCCAGGCATTGTGCTGGGTTCTGGAGACACAGCAGTGCACAAGACAGACCAAGTCCTTGCTATCACAGAGGTGACATTCTGATGAACAAAAAATACATTAGAAAATGAGATTTGGTGGACGAACAAACACATGATAAAGTGAGATCATTTCAGAGCCCGGTGTGGTGGTACATACTTGTAATCCCAGCATCTGGGAGACTGAGGCAGAAGGATTGCTGCCAAGTTTGAGGCCAGGGTGGGCTACATAGCAAGACCCTGTCTCAAAAAAACCCAAAAAGAAAACAAAAAGTGAGGTCTTTTAAGTGATATCGGTTAATACAACTCTTAACAGAGAATGACTTTAATGATAGTAACACTAGGGACTCACTGTGTACTACAAAGTGTTCTCAGTTCTTAATATTTTTAAACTCATTTCTTTCTTATGTTAACCCTGTGGGCAGGCATTGTTATTTAGCCCTTTTAAGATAAAGAAAGTGGCTAGCAAAAGGTGTTTTGAGCCTCTTGTTGGTAGGGTGTAAATGAGTGTGGCTAGGCTTGGGGCAATGATCAAGCACAGAGAGATTGAGTACCTTGCCTGAAGTTACACAGGGGAGCTGTGGAAGAAACAGCAATGTGAAGTTAGTTGGGGCCGTTGAGGTGTCAGATGTGAGAGGTGCGCTACCCCTGGGATTCCCTAGCAGGAGCAGCAGAGACAGTGGGGCAGGTGTGATAGGCTGAGTACACTACTGTGTGTTTGTGTTCTAGGAGGCTAACGGGCCGGCTGACAGCTATGCTGCAATTGCCCAGGCTGACAGGCTGACTCAGGAGCCCGAGAGCATCCGCAAATGGAGAGAGGAGCAGAAAAAACGACTGCAGGAGCTGGGTGAGGGCAGGGCTCACCGGGAGGTACTGGGGCATGATGGGGACAGTGTGGGGAGCCCTAGGGCCTCCGGAGCCTCACTCTGTCTCACTGTGGGACTTAGCTGAGGATGGGGAGCCCTAGGGCCTCCGGAGCCTCACACCATCTCGCTGTGGACTTGGCTAAGGGTAGGTCCTGGGGCTGCCTGGTGGGTACTGAGGGGCCAAGCATTCAGGGCGGTCATGCCTGCTGGAAGGCTGCTGCTTATTTTTCTGTTGGGGTCACAGATGCTGCATCTAAAGTGACAGAACAGGAGTGGCGGGAGAAGGCCAAAAAGGACCTGGAAGAGTGGAACCAGCGCCAGAGTGAACAAGTTGAGAAGAACAAGATCAACAATCGGTGAGAGTAGCCCTGGGGACATGAAGTAGCTCTGGGAATATGAGCAGGCTATGGGGACACCAGTGAGCTTCGGGGACATGAGGGAAACTCAGGGACATGGGTGGGCTATGGGGATGTGAAACAAGGTGTAGGCCCATTAGAGAGCTATGGAGTCTTGAGACCAGTCGTGGGCAGGGAAGGTACTAGGAACTCTCCTGAGACAATTGGTTTGGTGACAAGAGCATGGCGGAAGAAGATGCTGAAACCCCCCAGGGCTGCTTCCTCAGGTGCCTGCCTTGAGATCCCTTTGGAGCTGGCCACCATTGAGCCCTCTCCGCTCTCCATGACAGACAGGAACTCGTGTCTGTTGGCCACCAGAAAGGGTCCCAGGGTCCTAGAGGACAACTTGGCTGTCTCAGGTCCAGGGATCCAAAAGCTAGACCAGACCTTCTGTGGCCAGGGTTAGGGTCAGAGGGAGCCCAGGCCTGCCTGGGAGTGAAAAATCTACTGTGTATAGGAATCTGTTGCTTGCAGAAATTGCAATGCTTCAATTCAGAGTAACTAAGGAAAGAAAGGAAATCAGTGGCCTCTATAACTGAAAAACTCAGGGGGAGGGCCATTGATACAGTGGCACGAGGGGCTCAAAGTCAATCAACACTTACTTTTACTGTCACTCAGCTCTGTTTTCTTCTATGTTGGTGTCACTCTTGGGTACACCCCCAGGCTCTGGGGGGCAAAGATGGCCACTAGAGACTCCAGGCGTCTGCCCTGTTCTCTTGGCAATCTGAGTGCACAATAGCACCAAATTTCTACAGCCCCAGTCGCCATCCTCATTGGTATGGCTTAGGTCATGTGTTCATGCCAGACCCAGCGCCAGGAGGAGGGATGTGCTGATGGGACCAGCCTTGGATGAAAGTCCTGTTCCTTGGGCTGTGCATGGGGCTGGGTCCCACAGGGCCAACAGTGGTGTGGCCTTGTCATACAACGGACAATCAGGGTGCCCTGGCTGGCAGGAGGGGCATGGATGCTGAGCGGACAAAGACAGCAGATGCCTGCCAGAGAACACCTCTGTGGGGTGGTCTCAGACTAGATGGTACCTGGTGGCCCTTGCCTTGGAGCCTGTGCCCTTTAAGGTACAAGGTCTTCCCAGAAGGAAAAGACACTCAGGGAAGCTGCCATGTCTGTGTTCAAGAAATTACTGGCTGTGAGTTGGGGACTGGGGAGTCAGAGATAAGGAGGACCCAGTCTGTGTCCTCAGAGAACTCAGGAGAGAGGCACACATGCACACCTGAACTAGATACAGTGGGGCCCTCTGTATGAGGGTCATAAAAACAGAAGCATGCTGGGGAGGAATCCTTGTGTCTGGAGACTTGGGCTTTGCAGGATGACTAGGAGTTCAGGGAAAAAAGGGCAGTGTGTACAAGAGAGCATTCTAGACCTGGGAATAGCATGGTAGGCAAGAGGATGTAGTGTACTGGGCCACAGTGGGTCAGGGAGTACTGGAGGGATGGCAGGAAGCAGGCAGAGTGGAGGGAATTGCATTGGGAGGGCCTTGAACAGAGACATGGGCAGTGAGGAGCCACTGATCAGGGCTATTTTAGAAAGGGCACTATCGCCATGGAGGAGGAACCCCACTGTCCTCTCTGGGGCTGTGAGTAGTTGCTGAGCCTTCGAACTGTGCTTCCTAACAAGTCTCCCACTAGAGATACTAATGCTGTCTCTTTTTTTCTTAACCCTCTGCCTGCCTGTCTTGCTGTCTGCCTCCCCCACCTAACCTCTTCCCTAACCTTTCTCTGAAGGATCGCTGACAAAGCATTCTACCAGCAGCCAGATGCTGATATCATCGGTTACGTGTATGTGACTCCTTTCTGCCTGTGCTGGGGGGAGGAGCTAAAGAGCACGTGGGCCCCACCCTGTGGCTGGCATAAAGTTTCTTGAGGGTGGCTGGGCTTGGGACAGTGATCAGAGCAGGAAGTGAACCCCTGGCCTAGGCACCAACCCTGGCCTGCATCACTCCCACAAACCAGAGGCAGCTTTGCCAATCAGAGAGCCCTGTGGAGGTGGGAGGGTGGGGAGTGGGCAGAGAACAGAATGTGCTGGCCAGTCCCATGTAGAGGGGCAAAGGGCAAGGCATCCCCAACTCCTCCTCTCTGAGATGCCTGCTGGGGGGTGGGTGGGATGATGGCATCTTTTCTGAATAAAACAAACACAGGTCACAGAGTGCTGAAGACAAAGAATCAGAGTTGCTTTTTACCTGTTCCTTTCCCCTTTCCCCCGGGTGTACTGGCTTTGGCTGTGAGCGCCTGCCCACACCGCCATGTGCCCCTTTCACGTGTCACTATGTTTGGAGTCCAGCTGGTACTGTGACTGATCTAGACCTGGGGTGGCAGGCAGGTTTCCTCTCATGCCAGCACCACTGATTAGTGATGACAGCCTGGAGGGTGGTGTTGGGGATTCTGAAGCTGAAGGAAAAAAAGTGCAGTGATTACCAAGTGATGTCGTGTGTGTGTGTGTGTGTGTGTGTGTGTGTGTGTGTGTGTGTGTATACTTACTTTACTGGCAGAACTGTTCCCTGCTTGGGGTTGCCATTGCAGTCCAGGATGGTGTCTAGGCTAAGTCTTCTCCCACAAAGCTCAGGGCCCTCTCCTTCCACCCACCCCCTTTCTCATCTGTCCTGTATGTACATACTGGTATTTACTCTGTGCCAGACTCTGGTCAAAGAGCAATGAGAAGGTGGGTGTGCTGTTGCATGCCCGCATTCTGGGAGGCTGAAGGAGGAGGATCACGAGTTTGAGCCCCACTTGGTCAATTTAGCAATTTAGTGACACCTTGTCTGAAAAAAAATAAAGTGCTAGAGGATTTAGCTCATTGTGAAAGCCCTGGGCTCACCTCCTAGTCCTGCACAAAATAAATAAATAAATAAATAAAAATAAAAAAGGAAAGAAAAGAAAAGGAATAGTATATGCATTGCTGGGAATGTGTTGTGATAAGAACCACGTATGGAGGGACATACAGGCACTGGGAGCCTCCTTCTGCTGGGAGAACCAGGGCAGGTTTCAGAGACTGATGACCTCCACCTGGACCTTTTTATTTTTGTTTTATTTTTGTTGTTTTTTTGAGGCAGGGTCTCACTATGTAGCCCAGGCTGGCCTCGAACTCATGACAATCCTCCCGCCTCAGCCTCCTGAGTGCTGGGATTACAGGCATGTGCCACCACGCCCAGCTCCTTCCTCTGGACCTTAAAACTCAAGAAGGAATTTGTTGGGTGGGGAGCATGGGACCGGAAGGTGGGAGAAGCAGCTGGGGCAAAGCCCCAGAGAAAGGAACTACCTGGCAGCCTACGTGGCTGGGGCATTGTCAGGTCTGGGTTGGTGGGAATGGATAGGAACTGAGGTGGGGAGCTGTCAGCTTGGGAGCTGCAAAGTGTCTGTTGTGCCAGGCTAAGAAACTTGGACTTGACCTTGAAGGCTGTGGAGTCATGGGAGGTTTCCAGCCAGGAAGGGGAATGCCTAATAGGTTTGGTTCTGTGGAGTACCACAGGGGTTCCTTGCTCCTGTTGAGCTTAAGTGGTCTAGGGAGCACCCAAGAGGGCCTGATGCAGAGAGTGGACCAGGGCTTCTCAGACTCCATGTGGTTGCGAATTCTCAGGGGAGCTCGGCAAGTGCAGATTCTGATCCAGTAGGACAGAGGTGAGGCTCAAGAGTCTGTGTTTCCAGAAAGCTCCATGGTGATGCCCAGTTGCTGGACCATGGACCACAAAAGAAGAAGGGAACCTCTTGACCCTGAAAGGGGCATTTCCTGAGATAGCTCCCCTCATTCCCACTTTCCAACTCTACTCGGAACACACCTGCCGCTTCTTGATTCCTCAGGCCAGGAAACATTGCCAGGGTGGAGGCTGTCATCCTCATTTTGTAGGGGGCTGGGGATTTAGCTCAGTGGTTAGAGTGCTTGCCTTGCAATCATAAGGCCCTGAGTTCGATCCCCAGCACCAAAAAAAAAAAAAAAAAAGTGTCATTTTGTAGCTTAGGAGATGAACACACAACAGGTAAGCAAGTTTTCTAGGGAGATGATGGCTCACCTGATCCAGGCCAGCTCCTCCTAGGCACAGCCCACAGAACTCCCCACCCTCAGTCAGTGCCTAGCATGTGGCAGAACTGGTCTTGCTTGAGATGGAAAGGGGCTTCCAAGAAAAAGAAAGGGTCTCTCTAGGGATCCTTGTTGGTCCAGGAGGACACAGACCTAGTTTTCCCCACCTAAGTATCACTTACTGTCTTTTTTTTTTCCTTTTATTTGAGACAGGGTCTTGCTGTGTAGCTCAGGCTGGCCTCGAACTTGTGATGCTCCTGCCTCAGCCTCCCAACTACTGAGCTTGCAGGTGTGAGCCACTACGCCTGGCTTATGTCTTTTCCTCAGTGATGCCTATGTTTAGATTTGTCCACTCAACTGTATCTACTGTCTTTTACTCAGCAGCTCCCCTCTTTTTTTTTTTTCCTTTGCTGTTCTGGGTATCACACCCAGGGCCCTGAGCATCATAGGCAAGTGCTTTACCACTGAATTTAAGGCAAGTCTGAACTACATAGTGAGACCCCCCCATCTCAAAAGACAAGACAAAACAAAACAAACAAAAAAAGGCTTTCTAAGTGTTGATGTAATGATCCTTTTCTGTTATTTATTTATTTTTGAGATAGAATCTCACTGTGTATTCCAGGCTGGGCTTGAACTCACTATGTAGCCCAGGCTGGCCTTGAACTCATGGCAATCCTCCTGCCTCAGCCTCCCCAGCGCTGGGATTACAGGTGTGGGCCACCATGCCTGGTCACAACCCCCTTCTAGAGAACACTCCTACAGAACATTCAACAAAACTGAGTAAGGCCCTTCAGTTAGTCAGGGGGTTAGTCTGTGTCCTCCCTCGGTAAGTGTTGTGGAAATGTCAGAAATAGCCGAGATACTGCATTAGTTTTTCCAGGGACCTTAAGGTCTCAGGAGCTCTGGGTTGAGAAATCCTGATGGAGAAGTAATGAAGAAAGCACCTAGACTGGGAGTAACTTTCTGGGGAGGTGAGGCCTGCAGTGGGAACTGAATGACAGGGAGCATCAAGCCACGGACAAGTGTGGGGAAGAGCCTTTCAGGAAGGTGACAGTAAGTGCAAAAGTAGGGTTTTTTTTGTTTTTTTTTTTTGTGATTAAACTAGGCACCTCATGCATGTTGAGTGTATACTCTACCACTGAGCTAAACCCTCAGCCCTCAGTTTCTATGCCAAGGCTGTTCCTGGGGAGCCAAGGTCGGCGGGGGGGGGCACTGGGCTGGGAGGAGAACTCTGGATACAATGCCTCAGAGTAGAGTGGGCAGAGCAGCCTTGCTCCATGGAAGCAGGGCATCCCTGACTTTGAAGAAAGACAGCTCTGAAACCTCTGTCCCATCTCTACTTGCAGGGCATCTGAGGAGGCTTTTGTGAAGGAATCCAAGGAGGACACCCCAGGCACAGAATGGGAGAAGGTGGCCCAGCTGTGTGACTTCAACCCCAAGAGCAGCAAGCAGTGCAAAGATGTGTCCCGGCTACGCTCGGTGCTCATGTCGCTGAAGCAGACGCCGCTGTCCCGCTAGATGCCTGCCATAAGCATGGCCTCAAAGCAAGGGCCGTGCCAGGCAGAGGAGGATCAGCTGCCGTGGCCAGGGTGGAAACCCTCTGACAGCTGCTACACAGTCTATTCTGCTCCTGTCCATCTCCTTGGGCTGCACGGGGGGATCCTCACCCCTCTCGTGCCTCACTCCCTCCTGGCCCTCTGGTCCAACCCCTCATGCCTCCTCTCAGTCCACTCAGTTGTGACTGTCCCTCCTGATGTATTTTTTTCTTGGCTTAAAGAGTGTGTTGTTAACTCTTTTTACACTTATTTATTATTATCCTTATTTCTCTGGAAGCCATAACTGGTGTCAGGGCTCAGTTTGTGCTTGCAAGTTTCCCAGCTTCATGGCCTTGGGAGAAGGCAAGGATGTTCCCCAGGAAACCCAGGAGCTCCCAGCTGGAAGTGGCAGCCCCAATCTGTGTCCGGTGCCTCCATCCTCAGGAGGAGAGACAACCTCTCACAGAATGCGTTTGTGACCTTGATCCTTACCGACCCTGCAACCTGAGTCTGGTAGTCTCACATATAATTAAGGACACCAAGGCTCCCAGAGGCATAGAGGGAGGGAAGAGGCAGGAACAAAGGTTCTTGGTGGTGGCTTCTAGGCCTGGGGGAGAGGCTGGGGAAGGTAGCTTCTGCCAACCTCTCTTCCTCATAGTTGGCCAGGACATTCTGGATGTGGAGGGCCCAAAGCTCTGCACGTTTTGTCCCCTCTTCAGCTGTGCCCTCCTGTGGGTTTGGGATAAACAACCAGTGGCCACACCTTCTTCTCCTTTATTTTTTAATATTTTGGTTTTTTGAGACAAAGTCTCACTTTGTAGTTCAGGCAGGGCTTGAACTCACTAGGTAGCCCAGGCTGGCCTTAAACTGGTGGCAATCCTCCTGCCTCGGCCTCTTGAATGCTGGGATGACAAGTGTATACCACTATGCCTGCAATTTTTTTTTTTTTTTTTGGTTTCCTTCTTTCCTTTTAGCCGAGGCTGTACATGCCATCATGACCTGCAGTGTTTGTTAACAATGTAAGTTCCATAGGGCCACTGTAACAATGTACTGAAAAAATTGGCCAACGACCAAAAAAAATTTATTGTGTCATAGTTCTGGAGGTTATACGTCCAAGTCGAGGTGCCATCAGGGCCATTTCCTCTGAGGTTGCTAGGGAAGGATCTGTTCCATGCCGCTTTCCTGGCTGTTGGTGGCCGTAGGCATTTTTCAGTTGCAGGTGAATTGCTCCAGTTTTGCCTCCATCCTCATGTGGCCGTTGTTGTGTTGTCTGCCCTCTATGCATGTCTTTGTGTCCAAGTTTTCCCTTTTTATAAGGACACCAGTCATGTTGGATTAAAGTCCACCCTAATGGTTTCATTTTAATTATTACTTCTGTATGGCCCCTATTGCCAGATAAGGTCATATTCTAAGAAACTGGGAGTCAGAACTTCAACCTATAGTTTTTGGGGAACACAGTAACACTACACTTACAGTGGACATTCTCTTTAGAAGTATCACTGTCCTCACTACTCCATATCCTTTCCTTCCTTGTATTTTGAGGCCAAGGGTTATTACAAGGCACTGCTCTATATTTGCAATCTGCCTCACAGCTGAGAGACCATGGTGGAGCCAAGAAACTTTGCTGGTCCTTATCATAAGCTTTTTGACCCACTGTGTCAGAGGCCCAAGAAGAGGTGTGTTTTCTACATTCCGTCTTTTCCCTTTGGCAGCTTGTAGATGGTGTTGAAGAAAGATGGAGTCACACATGGGTGTAGCCTAGGTCCCCAAATAAACACTTGAGAATATACTACAGACCAAGACTCCACATGTCAAAAGCTGGGATGGTCTGGATCAGTGGTGGTGAGCCTATGGCACATGTGTCACAGCCAGCTGTGTGTTATCACTGAAAACTCCAAAAAGGTTCACCATCACTGGTCTAGATCAATGGAGCCCTAGAGGCTCTCAGGCAGCAAGAGTGGGTAGGGTAAGGAGAAAAGTGGAAGGCAGGTCTCATCTAAGAGGTAATAAAGTTTGAAAGTTACTGGCTAAATTCCTCATACCCCACCCTCCAGTAACACCACTAGAGTGGCCTACTGAATTAGAATCTGAAAGAGAGGTCCCCTGGGCCACTGTTACCAGTAAAGTTTGGGAATCACTAGACTACATGACTATCCCCACTGCCTTTTTTTGTACTGAGGATTGAATCCAGGACCTTTGCACTGAACTACACCCACAGCTTTCTTTTATTTCTAGACACAGGGTCTCACTAAATTATCCAGGCCGGGCTGGAACTTGCGATCCTCCTGCCTCAGCTTCCCAGTGTTGGGATTGATTATAGGTTGCACCACCATACTCATCTCAGACTACATGATTTCTAAGGCCCACTGCAGGCTATAGTCTGTTTTCTGCTAAAACCAAACACCGACAGCCATTGTTTTGAACGTAGGGGGTGAGACTGAGAATGAGGTCATCAAGCTACAAGTGGATTACATTTTATTATGTAGGGATTGGACGAGGTGTGGCACAAATAGAAGTATGCAACACCTAAACTGAACCAAATCTGGATCTCCGAAAAAAAAAAATCTGTCGGTTACACAACGACACACAAGCCTGGCAGAGAAGGGAATATCTCTTGGCGTGGCTGATGGTTGCTCCTGGGTTTTGGAATGATCTCCGCGGAGCTGCTAATGCCCTGGCGATGGGTTCAGGGTCGAGACTTCATAGCAGATGCAGCTAAACCCAATAAAATGGCTGCGACCGTGAAGCCCTGGGCGGCAATCCGGGTACGCATCATGAGCTGGGAGCGCTGGCTGTGGCCTCGGTGGAAGCAGAAGAGGCCGTAGGTGAGGGCGGCCGCAGTGCCCAGACAGCCTAGGGAGGAAGAGACAGAACAGTAGGGACGTAGGTCCGGCTCCGCACGTCCTTTCGAGATTTAGGCATCCTTCCCCACACCCAAGACCCCCGCTAAGCAGCAAGGGAAGGGAGGAGAATTGGTCTAGGCGGGGGTCCTCTTCACTCCAGAGTCCGCTCCACCCTAGCACCCCTATCCCGCCCCTAAACCCACACTACTGCCTTTCCAATCAGTTTCATCGCCCCGCCCCTTCCCCACAACTCTCGTCCAGTCTCATTCGGTTCCCCCAGGCGTCTCAGGTCCTCCCTTATTTCATTCCCCCCAACATCACTGTCCTCTCAGTTTACAGTTCCTAAGGCACCCACCTACCTATGGGTACCATTGGGTTCTCACGAGTCTTGCGGAGGAATTTTTCCTTGAAGCCTTCTGGGTTATTGTAGACACTTGGGTTAAAGCCCTCAATGACTGGGGGCTGCGATGATGGGTCAAAGGGTGCCTCCGGGGTCACAGGGCCGGGAGTTGCCATGTCCAGGGGAACGCAGGTAGGAGAAAAACTGGACGCTAGGCTCCTCCTCCTGATGAGGTCATGAAAGGGGCGGAGAAACAAATTTGTTGAGCATAGTACGCAAGCGCCAGCACCAGTTGCATTCTGGGAGTCGTAGTAATTAGCACAGAAGCGTTGCAGAGAAGAATACATTTCCCAGAAAGCTTGCAACTCCCTGCGCTCACCCGCCGGAAGGAGTCTGTTAACACGAGGTTTTCGGAGTGAGAGGCTCGTGGTGAATTGCTCGTGCGTTCGTCAGCGCGATGCCGAAGGCCAAGGGCAAGACTCGGAAGCAGAAATTCGGTTATAACATCAACCGAAAGCGCCTGAACCGGAATGCTCGACGGAAGGCAGCGCCGCGGATCGAGTGGTGAGGGGGCCGGCGTTCGGGAGGCAGGGGGCCTCGGCCGGGACGGCCCACGGGACGACGGAACATGGATCTTTCTCTCTGTTTGCCGGTAGCTCCCATATCCGACATGCCTGGGACCGCACCAAATCCGTACGGCAGAACCTGGCGGAGATGGGGTTGGCCATGGACCCCAACAAGGCAGTTCCCCTCCGTAAGAGAAAGGTACTAACAAGGCAGGATCCCGGCTCTTGCCTTCTTCCTTCTTTCTCCTTCCCTCTTTAACCTTTTTCTCTCCTTTCCCTACTCCTCCTTCCGTCTTCCTCTACCTGGTTGTGTCTCCTCACTGTCAACCGCTCAGGCGGCACCTACTGTGCTGGAGGGGGCCTTTATGACCTCCCTCAGGCTCCTTGCTCAGCACATTTGGACATGGGTTGGAGCGTCTTTCTTCCAATACAGAGTCTTTTTCCTCAGAAAGTCCCTTGGCATCTCAGCAGTATTTTCCAAAATGTAAAATTTTCTGTCCTTGATTTTCCTAACAAGGACTCCCCCAGAGCTTGAGCTCTTTACTGTTTTCTACATCCTCATCAGGTCATCCTTTGACGGTTCCCTAGAGCTGTTTTCTCTCTAGTAAGTCTTTTTCAGGCCACCCCTTTAAACTTTCAGAATTAACATCCCTCTTCATCCAGTAATCTCCCTTTATTTTAATTTTTAGAACTTCTAAGTATATGATGGTATGTATGTATGTATTTACTTATTTCTGTTTATCAGTGCCTCTTTCCTCTAGCATGATCTTTTTGCATTTTGTTAACTCGGTAGTTAATCTAGTGAATGGCATGCAAAATGAATTTGTTCCATTACCTTTAGGTATCTTTATCTTAAACTTCATGCCAGAAGAAAACAACATTAATGTTTCTTTTTTTGGTGGGGGGGGTGATCAAACTAAGGGCCTTGCGCTGGTGCTCCACCACCGAGCTAAATCCCCACTCCTAACATTAATGTTTCTTGAACAAATGTGAAGCTATAGTTAAGCACTGTAGATAAGCCTTCCCCATAGAGAAGATATCTGACATTTCTTCTTCATTGTAAATTATAAAGCACTTTTCATGGCGTTGTTTCAGTTACCACACAACCAAGTAAAGAAGGCAAGGAATGTTATTTAATGGGCAGGAATGGAAAGATAAGTTCCTTGCTTGTGCTTGAGAATTGTAGACTTCAGGTGTGAAGACTTAAGTACATTGATCCTCTTTGTTATTTACTTCTGTTTGACCTTGAGCAGAGGTTTTTATGGGTAATATGGTTATATTGGAATCAGTAGGATCCTTTCTTTTATTTATTTATTTATTTATTATTTTTTTCACAGGTCCTCCCTTGTCTACTGGTCTCACAGGCTCTGTTCTCTGCAGGTGAAAGCCATGGAAGTGGACATGGAGGAGAGGCCCAAGGAGCTTATACGGAAGCCCTATGTACTAAATGGTGGGTGCAGACCATATTCCTCTAGGTTACCATGTTGTCATAGCTGGAAAGGGCCCTTGAATGTCTGCTGGAGAGACCAAGGTTCAGACAGAAACGAGCTGATCCTGGGTTTTTGGAGTTAGAGCTGTGTCCCAGGCAATTTAGTACTGATTAAATTTAAGTGTGTGAACTAAGGTCAGAGATATTCAAGGAGGATATAGCCAAGTGCTCGAAAGATAGAAAAGAAACCATTAAGTCTTTAGGTATGTGTTTGGCTCGTCATTTTTTTGTTTGTTTGGGTTTTTTTTGTTTTTTGTTTTTGTTTTTGAGACAGGGTCTCGCAATGTAGTTCAGGCTGGCCTTGAACTCACTATGTACCCCAGGCAGGCCTTGAACTCACAGCAGTCTACCTGCCTCAGCCTCCCAAGAGGTGGGATTACAGGTGCCCGGCTGGTTAAGACTATGGAGGCTGGGGATTTAGCTCAATGGTTAGAGTGCTTGCCTTGCAAGCACAAGGCCCAGAGTTCGATCCCCAGCACCAAAGAAAAAAAAAAAAAAGACTATGGAGACTGAATGTTAAACAAGGAGAGTAAACCTTACAGGCTCTGAGTGTGGTGGCACATACCTGTAATCCCACCACTCTAGAGGTTGAGGCAAGAAGATTGCTGCAAGTTTGAGGCTAGCCTGGGCGACATAGTGAATTCAAAGCCAGCCTGAACTACAGAGCAAGACCCTATCTCAAAAAACCAAAGCCAACGCCCACAACTTTCACTTGGAAAATTTAAACTATACTCATTAAACAACTACCCATTTACCTCGTTCCCTCTAGCTCTGACAACCTTGCCAAAGATGATTTTGATTAGAAGTAATATTAACCCCCTAGATAACATTAGACTATGGCATTTCTGTGAGGTAACTCTTGTTCCATCCTATAGATGAGAAAAAGGAGGGATTTTTTTGCCTAGGTTCTTTTTTTTTTTTTTTTTTTTGGTGGTACTGGGGATCAAATCCAGGACGTTGCATATACTTTTTTTTCAGACAGAATCTCACTATGTAGCTCAGGCTCTCACCTGAGCTTATGCCAAGCATCCTGCCTCAGCCTCCTGAATGCTTAGATTACAGGACATGCACCACTATACCTGGCTTTGTTTTAAAAGTGAAGCAATTATTGGTTCCATCTCTTGGATGGATTTTCCCTTCATGTGGAGCAGTGAGGTATCTGTCTGGTCCTAGTTTCAGGCCCTAGTCCCTGTAGTTCTAATTTTTCTTTTCTTTTTTTTCTTCTTTTATTTTTTTAAGACAAGGTCTTACTGTATAATTCAGGCTGGCCTTGAACTCACTATGTAGCACAGGCTGGCCTCGAATTCATGGTGATCCTCCTGCCTCAGCCTCCTGAGTGTTGGGATTACAGGCATGTGCTACCACACGTGGGCTTGTAGTTCTAGTTTTTCTTTATTCAGATCTTTATATTTCACATGGTGTACCAAGAAAAGAGGGTCTCTGAGCGTTCTAGAGCTGGAAGGGAGGCTCTCTGGGTAGATTGTATACCTTTATGTCTGTATCTGTTAAGACCTGGCACTAAGTAGAGATACAGGTATTATAATTTGGTACCTTCCTTTTAAACCCATCTGAGGCCTGGAGAGAAGTGGGATGCTGGTAGTTGCTGCACTGTAGACGATTGGGTCACAGGAGGCAGAATCTGGGATTCCGAGGCTGAAGAGGAAAGTTCCAGCAATAAATTTGGGAATGGATTGGTATGGAAATTCTTCTGGCATGGGATTGGGTGCGGGGTGTGCCAACAGTTTAAGCACAGCAGAAGCAAAGCTTCATCCCAGATCCTGGCTTCTCTCGCCGTGTAACAGCAAGGGGGCTATATATAGGTTGTGGCCACAGAAAGCTGAGGTTCGGATCCGCACCACAAGAGAAGAGCCACATCTTGGCTTTTAAAAAGAACGTAGGTTTATTATAAAAGTACAGCAAACATGAGCTTAGTCCAAGAATACATTCTCTATACAAGGAGGCAAGAAACAGCATCAAAGATGAAGAAGAATCTTCTGGGGAAGCATCTTGTAGGAGGTGGAGCCTTCAGCAGACAAGAGAGAAAAGACCAACACACACTCTAGTTGTACCCAGTTTGTTAGTCTCTTAAGTACTGTGTTCAGACGAGTGGCTTGGTGCCCACAGGCCTGTGTGGCTAGACTCAAGAACGGTCAGTTTTTGTGTATGTTAACAGTTATCTCTGTACATTCATTTCCTAGAGGAAATAGCCAGTTTCTCTGTAAAAAGGCAGCAGCAAAGGTCACTTCTGCAAACACCTGCATTTTGCTGACTTGTTTCACTTTTAACCTTTTCCTTTACACACCTCAGACCTGGAAGCAGAGGCCAGCCTCCCAGAAAAGAAAGGGAATACCTTGTCTCGGGACCTCATTGACTACGTGCGCTACATGGTGGAGAATTACGGGGAAGACTATAAGGTGAGGCGCTGAGGTGCTCAGGCCTGGCAAGAGGAACTGCTGGGACTGGTTGGGAAGGCAAGTGCTCGACCCTTCATGCTCTGATCCACTTGCCTAGAGCGTTTGCTGGGACTGGGTAGAATGAAAGGGAGAGATTTAGGAAATGAATCTCTTCGCAGGGATTTAATAGGAACAAAATGCTGACAGCAGGGATACATGGAGTAGCCTGTGGTTCATCCCACTCCATACATATGTTGTTTGCCTTCCATGGTGTATTTTTTTGTTTTTGGTTTTCTTTGAGGCAGAGTCTCTAATTCAGGCTGGCCTCAAACTCATGGCAGTCCTCCTGCCTCAGCCTCCTGAGTACTGGAATTACAGGTACGAGCCACCACGCCTGGCTTTCTGAGGTGTTTTTATTTTTCATTTCGTTTTGGTGCTGAGGATCAAACTCAGGGCCTTGTGCTTGCAAGGCAAGCACTCTAACCACTGAGCTAAAATTCCAGCCCTCTGAGGTGTTTTTAAAGAATTTGAACTCCTTGGGCGTGGTGCTGCATGCCTGTAATTCCAGCACTCAGGAGGCTGAAGCAGGAATATTGCTATGAGTTAGAGGCCAGTCTGGACTATACTACATAATGAGTTCAAGGCTAGCCTGATCTACATAGCCGGACCTTGTCTCAAAAAAAAAAAAAAAAAAATGTTTGAACTAGTTGACATTTCCATTTTGAGATGGTTCCAAAAAAGTCTATATATTTGGCTTTTTTTAAACATTAAGAGATCTGGCCACACTGGACCCTCTGTCTCAGGTGGGATTAGTTGGCTGTGGATGCAGCATGTGCTTCTTGGCTACCCGAGCTCCTGTCCAGCCTACTGGATTCTTGGGCTTGCCTGAACCCCAAGGACATTTGTACCCACTTTCCCAGCTCCTCAGTGGAGCAGGGTTCCACATCCACTGTGGCTTTTGAGGTAAGGAATCTGGATATCAGTCATAGGAAATGATTTGCCCAATTCATGCAGAGCTAGGATTTGAACCTTTGCCCGTCTATCCCTCCTTAAATTGCCCTTCTCCCTTCTTAGGCCATGGCCCGAGATGAGAAGAATTACTATCAAGATACCCCGAAACAGATTCGGAATAAGATCAACGTCTATAAACGTTTTTACCCAGCGGAGTGGCAAGCCTTCCTTGATTCTTTGCAGAAGAATAAGATGGAGGTTGAATGACTCCAGGCTGAGGCCACCTCTTGGACCAAAGAAGCTGGGGCCAGAGTTTAAAACAAGGAGGGCGTGTGATTTCAGATGAGGGGCTAATCCTGTGGAATCAGGTTACACACATATATATATATACTTCCTTTTGAGGAAGGAACGGTCTTTGGGGCGCTAATTTTTATTTTTTCAGATAGGATCTGCTGTGTGGATCAGGTTGGCCTTGAACTCACTATGTAGCCTGGGCTGGCCTTGAATTTGCAGCGATTCTCCTGCTTTTGTCTCCTGAGTTCTGGGATTATGGGTGTGGGCCATTATGCCCAGCTTTGAGGTGCCAGTTTATATTCCTTTTTATTTCCCCCCTGAGTATTTGGGATTGAACTCGGGGCCTTGCACTTACTAGGCAAGCACCTCTACCATTGAGCTATATCCCCAGCCCTCCAATTTGTATTCTTTCGGGGGCACACAAAAGAGCCACAACTTGCTGTTTTCAGAGTATGTACTTCATTTGAATATAGTCTGTACATAATAAAACCGAGGATATTTTACTTCTCTCGTGGGTTTGAATTTACCATTTCCAGCCAGGCCCTGGGGCCACATCAGCGAGTACCAACCCTGCCGGGGCCGAGAAGCCTTCCAGCTTGGCAGTGTGGGCCACGCTCATGTGTTCTTTTTTTTTTTTAATGTGTTCTTGTAGATGCAGCCTGCTTTCTCTTCTCGGTTGCCCTCTGCCTTGGTTTCCTGTACAGTTCTGTTCACCCCTCCTACAGAAGCTTGCTGGGAGCCTGGGCTGCTTAAAGTGGCCTACCTTGCTAGAGGGTGCTAGTCCCATCCAAGGCCAGCTGTGGCTTCAGTGCCAGAGGGCAAGGAGCCAGCTCCTAGTCTGCCCTCCAGGTGACCTGCCATCTCTGCTTTTTTGGATTGTTTGTGTTGGCCTTGGCCTAGACCTACTTTCTGAGACTGGCGGACTGTCATGTACACTGGCTCCACACTGCGTGGCCATCCTTTGGAGCCAGGCCTGCCTGATTCAGTGGCATGTTTTATAGCAAGATCACAGGCAAGGTGTGGGGTGGACACTTTTAAGTTCCGATGCTTTATTCCCAAGTATTAACTATATAAAAACTCATTCTTTCTCCAAGAAGCACTTAAATCTTTCTCTTGACTGCTTTTCATGAAAATAGAGGTTGGTGTTTTTACATATTATTTCATGTGAAACTGAGGTGCATGATGGTAAGGAAACAGGCTGGAGAGGTGTTAAAGTGGGGTTTGAAGTCAAGCCTGTCCTCACTTCTGCTTGCTAGGGCATAGTTTCAGCATGGTTTTTTGGGGGGGTGTTTTGGTGCTGGGGATCAAACCCAGGGCCCAAGAGCTCTATCCCTAACCTCATAGGGTGGGTTGTTTTTCTGTAGTGGGGACTGAATCCAAGCCTTTGCATTGAGCTATATTCCTAGTCTTTTTCTTTTTTTTATTCTCTATTTTGAGATAGGGTTCCAGTAAGTAGCCCAGGCTGGGCTGCAGCTTGTGATCCTCCTGCCACAGCCTTCCAGAGTGCTGCAATTACAAGTGTGTGTCGCTGGGTCTGGCTCCCATTAATTGTCCTTTTATTTGCTTGACATTCTCTGCCAGATTAAGCCTTGGGGGAGCTACCTTGCCTGGGAATCCAGAAGTCTGGTCCAGGTATGTGGGGAACACTTGTGGAATCTCCCATCTGCGTGGTTCTGTGGCTTCCCTTTGTGACTTCTAGCATAGTAGGCAGTTAGACTTCCTTGGTTCTATTTTCCACCCTTTAGCTCTGGCCCCATCAGTTAGAACTCCTAAAGGATGGAAGAAGGTACTAAGTTAGGCCAAAGTTGATGGTCCTGCCCTCCCCACCCTCTTCCCTCATAAGGGTTTAAGGGCTAGGGAACTGGGACTTGCCATATTTGGGAAGTAACTGTATCACAAGGAAGTAAATTCAGGGACCATCCTCCACAGCTGCCTCTCCCTGGGGCTATCAGCATGCAGTACACGTTCATGAAACTGGGAATATAAATTTTGCCATTTATTGTGTACCACTCCAGTCTGTGCAGTTTGTCCTTGGCAGCATTGTGCTTCTGGTTTTACCAGGCATAGGCTGAGACAGCAAGGTCCTTTAAAAAAATTTTTTTAATGTTTTTTTGGCTTATTTTTTGCAGGGGGTGGTGGTGTTGGGGATCAAACTAAGGGCCTTGCAATTGGTAGGCAAGTGTTGCACCACTTGAGCTAAATCCTCAACTTCATGGTTTTTTGAGACAGGGTCTTGCTATGTAGTTTGGGCTGGACTTGAATTCACTATGTAGGCCAGGCAGGTCTTGAACTCATGGTGATCCTGTCTCAGCCTCCCAGAGTGCTGGGATTATAGGCATGTGCCACCAGGCCTGGCCATGGTCCTTTTACTTCTAGATCTTTGATGGAAATCTTCCCCCTTGTCCCCTGATGGGTCCATCTTCCAGAGGCAGCAGATGAGGTAAAGTTGGAGATTCTCCTAGTCATAGTGACTAGAAAAGAGTTTGTGTTCAAAAGTACTTCCTCTGAGGCTGCAAGAGGTAAAGCAAAATTGCTCCAAATACCTTACCTCTGAGGTCCAGGCAGGCTACAGGAGGGTGGGTAACCTCAGGTGGCCCAGCAGCTGGTTCTCAATGTTAGCAATTCCTCCTAAACTGGCATTAAGAACAAAATTTTCTGAAGGCAAGTGGAAACTTCTGTGGAAAATAAATGTTTCATTCAGGCTGATGAGAAGTGTCAGATTTTCATCAGGCCCTCTCCACAGAAGACCAAGAGCCTGTGGTAGGCTAACTTTCTCCACGAAGTGCTGCTGTGTCTGCCACAGGCTGCAGAATGGAAAACCAGAGGCATGGTTTCATTCAAATAATCCTTAAGAACAAAGGCCTTAGACTGGGGTGCAGCTCAGTGGTAGAGCACTTCCATAGCCTGTAGTCTGTTCCCGCAGAACGGGTTTGATCCCTGGCACTGTCCAAAAAAAGTACAAAGGGCCTCAGTGCCAGATGAATGATCTTAGTGCAGGTGCAACAAGTGGACAGTAGGAGCAATTCACTTTTGAATTCTCCCTATTCAGGAGGCTGGGGATTTAGCTCAGTGGTTAGAATGCTTGTCTTGCAAGCACAAGGCCCTGAGTTTGATCCCCAGCACCAGGAAAAAAACAAAAACAAAAACTGAACTATTGAATTCTCCCTGCTCGTTCTGAGTAACTGTCCATCATCTGTCATCTCTCTTTTCCCCCTTTCTCATCTTCAAATAAACTGTCTTCTTTATTTTAAACTGTTTCCTTTTGTTCTTTTACTGATGCTGGGTTTAGGATCACCAGGAACTACATGTTGCAGCAGGACAGTGACATGACACAGCAGAGCAGTGGCTTGCTGTCCAGTATGGCATAATGTGGCATGGTGTACACCCTTCCCCAAACAGAACAGGTAGCTTGTCTCTAAAAAGTGGCTCACCAACTAAATGTTCGCAGGTTCTGGATTGCTTAACCTCCTTCTGGAGTAGGATTCCAGGTTCTTGCCTCAACAAAGAATTGAATGAAACAAGCAAAAAGCAGTGGCAAAATTTATTTTCAAAAGCAACATGCAGGGCTTTGGGAACTGTTCTGTGCATATGTCTGGGATCTTATAGTTAACAGGTCACACCTACTTACTTCCCCAGCCAGCTATTGTCATGCCCTCGTCTCCTACCTCATTTCTATCTAATTTAGCTGTCTATAAATAGTCCTATGTGGGGGGAAAAAAACAAAAACAAAAACACATATGGGCTGGGGATTTAGCTCAGTGGTTAGAGTGCTTGCCTCACAAGCAGAAGGCCCTGAGTTCGATCCCCAGCACCGGGGGGGGGGCGGGGAATAGTACTATGTGCTTGAGTAATTTCCTTCTATTTATTTTGCCTATATTTTCACATATTCCTTTTTGCTTACTCTGCTTTTCTGTGTCTTGGGAATAAAATGATTCATTTGAAAGCTAAAACAAACAAGTGGACAGCAGGGGTATCCTCTCCATGTGAATAGTGGACACCCTGGTCTGTCCTCCAGACCTAGAGCTTTCCTTTTCAGCTGTTCTTTGTCAGAACATGAGCGCTGCCTAGACATTTAACTATGTTCCCAAGCTCAGCTAATTTGGCAGCTTAGTTTGGGGCAGTGGGTACAATACAATGTCTTCTGGGATAAGCTGAGGACTGCACTGAGATAAGCAGCTAAAGGTAACTGGGTTATTCCCCAGAAGCAAGTGTTCTAGGCTCTTAAATTGAATCTTTTTAGAAGCAGCTGGGGTAAGAGCACTACAAGACAGGGCAGGTAGGCCATTCTCCCACTCTGCCCAGTCTAGTCATGGTGGAAACCAGAGTAGAGGAGTACTGACTGGCACTCTGCCTGGAGGATATACTAGCAGCCCTGCCAGAGAAACACACCACAAATGTGGTTTGAGTCTCAGAAGCCACTAGAATTCCTGCATATTTTGTTTACAATGGGGTGGGGTGGTGTTGGCGGCATTCTGGACCCTGGTACCTGAGAGATTCTGAGAATGGTCTTGATAAAAATAGTTCAAGTAGACATAATGGAATTCTTTATTCTTCAAGTTCACTTCCCTTACCAGGGACTTCAAAAATTGTACTACATAATATTCATTAGACAAATGGCAGATCTTAATAAGGAAAAAAAGTCTCTTCTCAACCATCCATGCTGGTTCCAAAGATAGCCTCTGAACACCAGAGAACAAGGTAGAGTTCACAGAATAAATAAAGTTTCTCACTCTTCCAATGACACAATGAAAAGCTGCCCTCAAAGTTTCAAAGGTGACTCTAAAACTCAGATTATTCCTTGAATATTTAATATAAAAGCAGAAAAATTCCTTACTGCAGAAAGTGAATTAGCATCTCAAACCATGATTCCATCCCCATATGCCTACAGCCCAAGGGCACAGCAGGCCATACTTCCAAAGGTCACATTTATTTCTGGACTTGGGAGCTTCCTACCCACTACCCAGTGCGTGTCTCTTCTTGTACTGGCCATAGTATGGCACCAAAGCATGCTGGGTAGATGTCAAATGAAACAAAGGGACACAATTTATTTTAAATTAGCAAACTGAGTGGGATAGTGCCTTTAAAAAAGTCCATTTGTGGCTGTTCATTATTCAGTGGTCCCTGACAGACAAAAGGTTCCTTTTGCCTACACTGACAAATGTCAGCACAGAGACAGTTTTAAAAAGTGGCTGATCACTGTGCACAGAATTAAGGAATGTGCACTGGAGAGAACCCCACAAGTTCAGTCCAACTTTGTTTTTGTCAAGGAATAAATGGTCCAGGGAAGCTGATGTGCCCAAGGCCATGGTGGCTGGTCTTCTATTCCTGTTTGGATTCACATTTTGGGGGAAGGTACTGGGGATTAAGCCTAAGGCCAGTGAGCCACACACCCCCTTTTAATTTCTATTTATTTATTTTAGGTTTTTTGAGGCAAGGTCTTGCTATAGCTGGCCTTGAACTTGCTGCAGTCTGCTAGAATTACGGTTGTGTACCACCATGCCTGGCACCCTTTTTTAAAACTGTGAGGCAGGATCTCACTAAGCGGCTCGGGTTGGCCTTAAACTTTCAATCCTGCCTCAGTCTCCCAAGTTGCTGGAACTACAGGGTGTGGGCCACGATGACCAGCTCATGATCAAATTTTTTTTACCTAGATTTACATGATAGAAATCTCTCCCAGAGTCATTTTTTACCTACCAAGAAGGGGTTTGTGTTTCTTCAACATTTGGGGCCAAGTGGAGTTTTAGGTTCATGCGAATCACTGTGAAGTACTGATGTTAATTACAGTCTCAGAGGCCCCCTAGAGGACACTACGGCTTTGAATCTATTGACATCTGTAGGTTGTTTCAATACAATGCATGATTCTAGCTATTTTCCTCAAAGTTCAAATTTTCTATGACAATCACCTGGGGTTTTGATTACAGCACCTAGAAACAGAACCTAGAACTTTGGCCTGTTCCTTTGATAAATACATAAATAAATAAATAATCCACAGTTCTGAGTCCAACTCCCAGATCTAGTTGACAGTCTTACTTCTAGAGACGGGTTCCTTCCTTCCCTAGACTTATGTAAACATGGGCATTGGCACAGTTAGTACAAGAGCAGAAGCTTGTCTCCAGATCAGGGGAAAACCCCAGCCTTCACCCTTTCTTCTGGTGGATAAACTGTACTTACTCTGTAGTTAAGAGAGGTGGGCAGGCCAGGCCTTAAAAGTTGGGAGGTTTCAGGCAAGTTCCTTGCTAGGATCTCCATGTTCACCCTAGCACTGTGTATCTCCATGGCTGGCAGTTAAAAAAACACATGGAAACCACCTCCCTTTAAAAATGATGGCCCTCGGGCCAGAGGCAGAGACTGAACAAGGCCACAAGCCAGTTAGGCAGAGCAGGGGCCGGAGGACAACGCAGGACTGGGAGCAAGGGCTCACTTTGTACCATCAAGAACCTGCCCACGTGAAAATGGCAGGAAGTCACCAAGAGTAGACCAGGAGACCTAAAGCCTCCAGGAGTACTTTATGACATCTATCGGTTCTTCAACCACTGAGATATGCAGGGAGGTGTACAGGTAAGAGAAGGGAAAGCTCGCTCCACACTCCAGTCTGGAAAGAGCCACAGTACCCTCTCCCATCCTCTGCCTCCCCACCTCCCTGCTTCAGCTTCATAGCCACCTCACCAGGAAGGCTTCTGGATGGTTCTTGGCCTTGGTCTTGAGAGGGCAAGGAGGGCGGAAAGGAAGTGCTACTGTGTGGCTCCTGCCCGGGGCCCAGGCTGGTGATGAAGCAGAAGGCAGTAGAACTGTGCTCCCCTGGGCTAGGCAGTGAGCAGGCAGCCCCAGCCTAGGAGAGAAGCTCCAAGAGCAGTTTCCAGATGTGCACGGTGCCAGGTTCTTCAAAGCCAGATCCTGCAGGGGCAATGCTGGCTGCTAAGAGGAAAACCTCTCGCTGGCTGTCAACTGCCTGCAGGCCCAGCTCCTGCTGCAGCTCCACCACACTCATGGCCTCACTCAGGTCCTGGGGAGAACAGAGAAGTCAGTGGGAACACAGATGACTGGGTTGACACAGTGCCACCCCTGTCATTCATGAAATCCACTGTTCTTGGCTACCCCAGTGAATGTCAGGGGCCAGGTTCCCAGAAGCCACCTTGGCGTAACACCAGTTCTCTTTCCCTTATCCCTGACTCCTTTGTATCAACCTCTTTTTATTGCATCACCAGCCACTGTGGTGAGAAACAGCGCTGTTTCTACTAGGTGCTCATATACCTAGTTTGATTTTTACATCTACACTTAACTAAAGAAATTGGCTCAGGAAGGGTGAAGTCATTTAGCCTACGTAACATTGATCACTGCAAGCCAGGTTCCAAACTCAGATTGATCTAATCACCCAGCTTTGACCCTTAACAATAATTCCTGTGTTTGGAAGGAAAAAAAAAATTTCTAAACTCAGTAGTGGAGAGGTCATATGGTAGGGTCATGTCCAGACAATACCCTAGAAACTAGGTGGATGAAAGAAAGAAGCTACTACACAGCATGGCTGGTGATGAAGAATTTTAATTTCAACCTTGACCCAAGGTTAAAATGATTCTTCTTGGAGTAATTCATAGAATGTTGAGACTTTAGATGTCATCTCCAGTAGATTCAAAAATGCCATAAATAAATAATAAGGCTAGGCATGGTGGCACATGCCTGTAATCCCAGTACTCAGGAGGCTGAGGTAGGAGGATTTCCAAAGTTCCAGGACAACCTGGACTGCACAGTGAGTATAAGGCCATCCTGAACGTGAGCTTGTGCTTCAAAAAAAAAAAACCCTAATTTAAAAAATAAATAAATGGAGCCAAGGGGGTTGGGGATTTAGCTCAGTGGTAGAGTGCTTGCCTAGCAAGTGCAAGGCCATGAGTTCGAACCCCAGCACCAAAAAAAAAAAAAAAAAAAATAGAGCCAAGCCTAGTAGCACATGCCTGTAATCCCAGCACTCGGGGCTGAGGCAAGAGGATTGCCACGAGTTCAAGGCCAGCCTGGGCTACATTAGTGAGTTCAACTCCAGCCTGAATTATACAGCAAGAACCTGACTTAATAAATAAATAAATAAGTAAATACAGCCAACACAGTGGCTGAGGTGGGAGGAATGTGAGTTCAAGTCCAACTTTGGGAACAAAGCAAGACTGCCTCAAAAAATTTTTTTTAAAAAAACTTCTGTAAATTAGGTGCTATCTTTCAATACAAATCTGCTGTGAATTAAGTTGATAAATAGGATCACATGATTCATTGTCCATATCAGGGTGCTTCTGAGGTTCAAAGAGGGCAGTATTAATAGTTACACCACAACAACAGGCATAAATGGGGACTGTCCCAGGTAGACCAGGACATATTGTCATCATATTTATAAATAACTGTCAAGTGTCTCCTGATAGGCAGGAGGAATCTAAGGTCAAAGACACAGCTTCTCTCCAAGCCAAGTTGTAAAAATGTCCCATGGCTCTCAGACATGCAGACGGAGGCCACAGGGAGATGACAGGCTCCTACTGTGGCAGTTTCCCCTTGTGTGAAAGATGGCACCTAAGGTCTGCAAGGTTGAAAGCTGCTGGGCCCACGGGGGCAAGAATGTAAGGGTTACCAATGTAGGCTGGTAGTAGTGCTCTTGCGTAAAGGCCCTGGGTTCAGTCCCCAGTTCTGCCTAAAACAAAACAAACAGATGGCAGGAACTTTGAGGAAAATCTGAGTTCCAGTCTTGACTTTGCCAAAGTTATAACTTGACAGTTTTTTTTTTTTTTAACTGAGGATGAATGCAGGGCCCTCACACCGAGTTACACCCCCAGCCCTTTTTAATTTTATATTTTGAGACAAGATCTCACAAATTTGTGATCTTCCTACCTCAGCCTCCCAGAATGCTGGAATTACAGGCATGTACCGCTGCATCTCCCAAGGATGGAGTTTTTATAGGACTAAAGTGAAGTCATGATTATCAGGTGCTTAGCACTGTGCGTGGAACACTTCAAGCACACAAATATTATTATTACTTAATCTGTTCTTATCACTTTAGCTCTCTGGCCTAGAGCCAGAAGTGGCAAGGACACAGCAGAGTGGAAAAGTTGTAGGTTTTGGAATCAATTCCATCCCAATTCCATCACTCCCAAGGTGTACAACCTCAGGTAGATTACAAACCTCTATGCTTCAGTCTCCTCATCTGTAAAATGGGAATAGCAGCTCACATTTTGTAGAGTCAACAGAAGCCCAATAAGGACCATTCTTCAAAATCATACCTGGGAGGCGGGGATTTAGTTCAAGTGGTAGAGCACTTGCCTAGCAAGCACAAGGCCCTGAGTTCAATCCCCAGCACCCCCTGCAAGATCATACATAGCATATATATTTCTTTCACTTCTCAAGGGTGACAAAAGGACAGATAAGGAGGCAAAGAAGCAGTAAGACGGAGGATGTGATAAGAAAAAAGCCTCAGTAGAAGTGGGGCCAGTATCTTAGCTAAGCTCTCCCGGCATGGGCCCAGCCAAATTCCTCTGCAGTGTTTCCTGCCCCTGCCCAGGAGTTTGTGAGCAGAAGTCCAAATGGCCTTAGCCAGCTTCTTATAGGTCTTACCTGCTTGTTGGCCACCACGACAACAGGCAGGTCGGGGTCCTTGTCCAGCAGCTTGTGCAGTTCCTGTCGGGCCCAGGGCAGCCGCAGCCGGTCAGCTGAGTCCACCATGAACACTAGTACATCCACCTCATTCACAAACTCCTTCCAGTAGAAGCGCAGGTTCTGGCTGCCACCAACTGAGGAGAGGCCAGCGGCCAGTTCAGAGACTCCCTGAGCCTGGTTCTTTATCCTTAGCCTCAGCCCACCTACTTTTAGCTTCCCAAGGATCCTGCAGCCAGGGACAAGGAAAGGACCACAGGGTCCTGAGCCAATCAGACTGGAGTCGATCAGACCCGAGTTTAGCTCTAGCTCTGTCAGCCTGGTCTTTTGGGGCAAATTGCTGCCTTCATGCATCAGTCCCCTCCTCACTGCACTCACCCAACATGTTGCTGTAAAACCCAAAGGCACCACAGGCAACACATCCTTCATAGAACTGGCATACAGCTGCTCCAGGAGTACCCTTCAGTTCTCCTGTACTGTCTTGCCTCCTGCCAATTCTCAGGTGCCTCCCAGGTCAGTGATGGCCATGACCAGAAGCCAAGAGTCTCAGTGCCTTGAAGTCAGGACCCCCTGCCTTGCCGATGCACAGCCACCCTCCAGTCAGTTTTGTCACCCCATTCTCCTCCCTTAGAGATGCTAGACTCAACCCAGCAATGCATAGCAGCCCATGAGTTGCTTCCTGCTCTTCCTTGCTCCCCTGCACAGTCCCCATTGATTACCCTGCATCTTAGTATTTCTGGTTCTGCTTCTGACACTTGCGTGAACTCAACTCTTGAGAGTTAGACGTAATTACCTCTGGTTCCCCCCAAAGCCTCAGCACAATGCCTAGCACATAGCAGGCACTCATCAAGTATTTACTGAGTGCTTACTAGGTGCCAAGCACTGATCTGGGTGCTGGGGATACAGAGGCGAACAAAGCAGGCAAGGGCCCTGCTCTTAAGGAGCTCCCTCCCTAACCAGGATGGACCAGCAATAACACAAACACATTCCAGAAAGGAAGGAAATAAAGCAAAAAAAAAGGGGAAAGTGTCTGGGGATGGGGGTTGGTCTTATGTTGAGTAATCTGGGACGGTTTCTCTAAGAAGGTGGATGTGAGCTGAGTTTGGATGGTAAGGAGGTAGCCATGGAAAGAGGGAGAGAAAAACATCAAAGGCAGACAGAAAAAGCTCACTGTGCTTGAGAAACAGAAAGAAGGCCAGGGTGGCTGAGGTACTACCTCACCAGTGGGAGAGGAGGAAGGCTACACAGATGAGGATGGCCAGGGTAGGCTGCACAGGGCCAGTAAGGCCACAGTAACCCCTTAGGGGATGTAGGCAAGAGTCATATGATCTGATGTGGGTTTTTGAAAGATTGTTCTGGCTAACCCTAGGGACAGAAGTGGAAACAGAAAGACTAGTAAGAAGGCTGCTGTAGTATTAACAGGAGAGAAGACAGTGGCTTGGACCAGGCAGCACCAGAGGAGATGAGGTAGACAGTCTCTGAGCACACAGCTCAAAGCAGCTAATAAACTAGATGCAGGAGGCGGGGGAAGGGAAGAGCCATCAAAGTGTTGAATTCATTCAGTCACTAATTATCCCCAAAGGGCCTAATCTCTGTTGGGCCCCAGACCAGTCATTGTGACCACGTTGTTGGAGTCCTATGACTTGATTGGGAGATCTGGGTTTGTACTCAGTGAGTTCAGACTATTCCCTGTCAGACCCTCAGATACGATGAAAACAACCATCCTCTTCCCCTAGGACTAGGAAGAAGGGTTACTGCCTCTGATAGACAAGGCCTCAAGTCAAGAGCCCCTCTTTGACTGGTGTCCTTGGTACAAGAGAAGGAGCCTGAGAAACACTGGTATAAGGACCAGAATCCTAGATGAATATCACTGTTTGCTATGACCAGGGAGAAAAAACATGGCCATGTCAGGCTGATGGGCAAGTGCATAGGACTAGAGGAACTAAGCCTGCTCAGGCCAACAGTCAGGCCCTCAAAGTCTGATGCCTAACCCTTAGCTACACCAACACAGCCCCTACAGTCTGAGTGCTGTGGTGGGCAGGAAGTCCCACTGAGAGTGAGGCCAGACACAGGCGGCTGCCCTTTTTATATTCTCTTTGCCACCCTCTCCCAAAATACCACAAAGTCTAGGAATAAGGGCAGGGGGCTCCTCAAGATCCTCTCTGATCACTCATTCACTAACTCTTCGAGACACCTACTCAGGGTTGAACCCTTTAGGTCATAGATGGAGTAGACCATTCTGTGCCCTAATCAGGGACACAGTCCAGTACACAGCAGATAGTGATGTAGAAGGGAAGCCCAGAGGCGGAGTCTTCAAATGGATTCATAGAAGGCTTCACAGGGATGTTATGTTTAAACTAAAGCTTGAAGGATGAGTAGTTTATTAAGGGAAGAAGGCTTTCTAGACTGTCGGAATACTGCATACCAAAGGAGAGGAGGTAAGGGATCAGCAGTTATCCTTCAGAAACAAGCAGTGTAACATGTTGCTCAACAGTGAAGGCCTACAGCCAACATTCTGCAGTAGGACACTGAAAAGCTGGGTAACGTTGGATAACTGGTTGGGCTTCAATTTTTTCATGTGTTTAATGGAGTTGTTGGGCAGTTTTTGTTACATAATGCCCCTTAAGAGCTTGGAATAGAAACCATTAGCTGTTAAAATCTCAGTGTTCAGCATGTGAACTTAAGTAGTGGGAACTGGCAGGCAACTAGTAAGATAGAGATGCTGGATCACTAAGGGCCCAAATGCCAGAATACAGAGCTTGTCCTGTATCTTGTGTCCCAAGAAGGGGTGGGAAAGAGTTCACACAGGGAGGTGTCCCGCTTAGACATTCATTTTGGGTACCCCCTCTTGAAGAATCTAGGCCCAGGCCCAGCAGTGGTGATGGGGAGGTGGGATGGGGGTTTCTGCTCACTCTCTAGAAGGTCCACCTCGAAGTCTTTGGTGGGCAGCCGCACGGAGTTGAAGCCCCAGGTGGGGACGTGGCCTTCCAGCGGTGTCTTCCCGGACAGCACACGCAGGAACGTGCTCTTTCCAGAGCCATCCAGTCCCAGCACCAGCACCTCGCGCTGCTCCAGCTCCTCCAGAGGCGGTTCTTCCTCTTCCTCGTCCTCGGGCTGCGAGACAGAGGTCAGGCTACGGCCGGCAACTTCCCGCCTGACCCTTTCCACCGCACGACCAAAAGCGCTAGAATGTCCATCCCGCCCCTCACCCGGCCAGGGACAGGCAGATGTGGTCTGGAGGAGTGGGACGAGCGCTGCCTTTGGAGTTCTGAATTGCAAACCCTGTTCTTCTGGTTTTCCGCGAGTGTTCCCCGTCACATTCCGTCCTCTAAAGGGCTATAATTACCACTCCCCAGGACTGCAGGGGCAAACCCAGCCGCGGGAAACTCGCAGCGAGCGGAGAGCTTCTCCCGGCATCCCCCCGGGCGCGCCAATGCGCGCACTGCGCAGGCGCCGCGCGGACCGGACCGGCTCGAGCTGTCTCATCGATCCCGGCCGCGTCCGCCGGTCTGCGGCATGGACGGGAAAGCTCTGGTACTGCGACGTCGCACCCAAGTTCGCTCACCCGTACCAAGATTCCCTGCCTCCGTGACTGCTCACTCGCGCCGCGGCTGCCATGCCCCGAACCCCGGCGCTCACAGGGCCGGGTCGCGGCCACACCCCTCGGCCACACGCGCGCGGAGGCGCGGACAAGGCCCACCCAGCCCCTCCGCGGCCCCGGCCCAGCACTCACGTCCCACTCGTCCCACTGAGGGAGGCGGGCGCGCTCCGCGCCCCACCAGGACTCGCCGTTGTCCCAGCGCCGCTCCCGTCCGCGGCCGAAGTAGGCTTTCCAGAGGATGAAGAACACCGAGCCGAGCACGGCCGCGGCGCCGCCCAGCGCCAGCACCAAGGGACCCAGCGGCCGCGGCGCCATCCGGCCGGGCGAGGGGCGCAGGTGCGCGCTGAACCCGCCGAGCCACCCTCCCGCGGAAGATGGCCCCGCTGCGACCGCGGCGGCCGCGCCCACCCACCCTATCCCTGCCTCGCACTACAAGCCCCACAATGCACCGCCGCTGTCGCGGCAGGTCGCCTGCCAGCCAGCCAGCCACGAGGATGGGGGTCGCTGGCCGGCTCGCCGGGAACCCCTTCTCGGCCTGCTAGGCCCAGTGAGGAGCGCGAGGCTGTTCCTGCGGAGGACAGCCCTCGGTGGTATTTGCTACCAGCTGCTGAGCACTTGCTGGGAGCCTTGGGGTTAACTGACGGCTTTCTCAGTTACCTCCTACAGTACCTTGCAAAGGGAAATTGAGACCCAGGAGATAGTAATTTGCCCAAGAGCACACCGTTGTACATTGGTGCAGATTGCATTCAAATCCAAGCTATCTGTTTTCCAGGTAGCCTTCAAGACCCTGGGGAAGAAATTGGAACCAATTCGTACGGTATCACCCGTCTAGCTAGTGGCAGAGACGGGATGGGAACTTGACACCTTGACCCTCAGCGCTTCAGCTCTCCTTTGGCAACCTCCAGAAGCCTGAGGGTTCTGCTATGTTAGTGTTCTGGGCACGTTGATGGAGCGGGCAGGGCCAGGAGTCAGAATGTTTAGACCGACCGCCTTGTCCTCTGTCACCCCCAAGTGACTGCCGAGGCTTCCAGATATAGCAGGAGGAGGAACAGGGTAAACAAGTCCTTTTGGCACTTCAGGGAGATTTCGGAGGCCTGTGGGATCATGGGTGCCAACAGAGGTCCTGAGGCTTGTGGGGCCAACGTCTCACGCCGGTAGTGTCACAGCTCTTTACTCTGTATAGTTCCCAGTTTCCCGATAACCCTGGCTTTGAGTCCCAGCCTCTATTGTTTGTAACTTGGCTTTCCTTTATCTTTGGGTATGTGTATATGCTGCTCTCCTTCCGTCTTGACTTTTTACCTACATTGTTTTTCTTCCAATATTGGTTTTGTTTTGTTTTTTGAGACAGTCTTGCAATGTAGCGCAGGTTGGCCTTGAACTTGTTATGTAGCCCAGGCAAGCCTCGAACTCAGTCCTCCTGCCTCAGCCTCCTGAGTACTGAGGTTAGAGACATACACCACCCCCCCCGCCTAATTCTTTTTTAAAAATTCATTTTCATATCAACACTTTGAGGAGAGGCGACTTGTATAGTTTATTAGGAGGTATCTGGAGGTCTTAAACTTTCCTCTCCTCACATTTAAAACTAATTAAGAAGATGCAGGAAAATACCATCTACTGGTGCTACAGAGCCAGGACCTTGCCAGGGAGCAGGGAGCATCCTGAGTAACTATGTTGAGCACAGCAACTACCTTCTCCTAAACTCCCAATCAAAAAACTCCTCTGGGGAGGAGTGAGGGTTGGGAGAAAGTATGACTTAACAGGATGACTCCAGTACTGTTTCAAAGGGTGGTTCAGACCATTAGTGAGTTGTGAAATCAATTTAGTGGGTAGCAGCTATAGTTTTTTTAAAATTAGAAAATGAAATAAGAAAAGGATGAAAATTAGAAGTGTTTTGTGAAACTTTGTGTGAGTGTACACCCAGACGCCATGTAAAAATTTTTACACCAGATGTGATGGCATACGGCTATAGTCCCCAGTACTTTGGCAACATAGACCACCATTTCAAGCAAATCACAAACAAAATATTTCTAACGGTA
>PVJO010013147.1:0-52773 GCA_004026905.1 Hystrix cristata
TCTAGAATAAACCTGAAGATTGCGTCCCATACAGAGTAGAAGGGAATCGTGTAAGCCCTTACCAGGCTGTGCTGGCTTTCCGCTTAGCTTCGTGTACTTGAGCAGACATAGTCATGTGTGTTTCTGTGGGCCTCTATGATCTAGGACTTTCCTTCCACACGCTTTATTTGAAAATGCTGTTCTTTTGTGGCTTTAGTCAGCACACAGCTCAGTGTTTCGGGAACTGTTTTCCCGCAGCCTCTGTCCGTCACCTTAACATCTTCTTTAGCTACCCATCATTTTAATGAGGCAAGATTGATTCCTGACAGTGGCTCAAATGAACAGGAAAATGCTGGCTGGATTTCACTGAGGGGGAAAAATAAAAGTGTTCCTGCTGCGTAGCCTACCGATTGTATTCCCTCATCTTCACTTTTGGTTTCCCCATTTAATGGCACTTTCAATCGTAGCACTCTAAGTACATACGAGGATTAATCTGTTCTAAAAACACAGAACACTGGAAATTGTGTTTCCAATTCATTATTTTTGTAATTGTACTTATGTTTGTTAATTAAGTCACTATTGTGCAGGGTGTAGTCAAAGTACAGCGAATCAGGGTTTGCACAGAATGTTCACATTTACAGGAACACTCACATTTAGAGATAATGAAAAAAAAAACATGTTTTTGTCCAATTTTTAAAAGTAAAGAGAGCAATAGTATGACTGAATATGCTCAAATGTTTTTCAAGTGTAAACAGCTGAATATACAAGAGGCCTGTACCCGGGTCGAGGGACCCCACCACTGTGGGCAGGAAAGTGATACTTGGCTAACTCCACTGGAAACCAAGACGTGGATGGGAGCCCGACTTTATTCACCACACAGGTGAGCAGAGAGCAACGGAACCGGCCTACAGCTCACCTGTCGGCAAGGAAAATAAGCAACTCATTAATTCTTTTGGTAATCAGGAAAAATATGTTTTGGGAAGAAGAAATAGAAAAATTGACTTCAGTGTAGTCATGCTGAAAATCAAAGCTGAATAGACCAAAAATGTGAACATAAGCTAGAAATAAAAAATATCTTAATAATATAGTAAGACTGGTTTAATACAAATATATCGGATTTTATATTCTATTAAAACGTCTTATTTTTAGAGATTTAAAATATTCACCCATTAAAAAACAAAAAATTGCAATATATGAGACATATTATCTGACTGTAGTGTTATATGTTATGAAGTTATTATAATGTATGTGCCACATTAACCACCGTAATGCTAAAACAGGAGAATTGAGTAAATTAACAAACTGAATTAAAGAATGTTGAGTAATTTATGAGACCAGACACTGTCGATGATTATTAAATGAAGCTCGAGTATGTGCCGAAGCAAATTAATAGTATAAGTTCCCTTTTTAGTAACTTAAATTAGTATCAGTGACCAAGAATTAGGAAATGTAATTGATTTTTTATAAAGCAGCTAAAGAAAACAAGAGGAAGGAGTTACTATGTGGAAGTGTGGACATGACAGAAGTAGGATTGGAAATAAATTAGTAGGCTCAGCTACATAACAACTGGCCGATTCTAACGAAGGAGCCTGAGGGCACGACCGTCGTTTCCTGCCAAGATGACCGCTGGCGAGCAAGTGTTTGCAGTCTCCCCCTACAAACTCTGTCTACCTTTCCCAAGTGAGTACTTGCTCTCACAGTTTGATCGTCTAGACTTTCAGGCTAACTTCTAACACCATATTGTGTGAGAAAATACCATTGTTTTGGCTTCATTTATTGAAATATAAATCTTATACTATAAAAATTGTTTTGGAAGATATTCATAAGGTTGCTCAAGCAGCCCCTCAAAAGGGAATCATGTATTCACTAGCGTTCATTCTCTATTCCTCCTCCTTGCCCAGCCCCTGGTAACCACCACTTTACTTTCTGTTTCTATAAACTGCCCAGCCTGGACCTTTCATTCAAACAAAATCATACGATAGTGGTACTTTTGTGTCTGGTTTCTTTCCTAAACATGTTAGCCTGGTATTTTAAAGGCACAGCCATACTTAGCAGGTATGGGTTTTTTAAATTCCTTTTTAGGAGTGAATAGTATTCTATTGATTGGGTATACCACACTTTGTTCATCCATTCTTCAGTTAATGAGTATTTGGATTGTTTCTGCATTTGGCTATTATGAAATATTCCTGTTTTGTTGGAATATATGTTGTTACTTTTCCCGGGTATATAAGTAGGAGTAGGATTTCTAGACTATATGGTAACTGTACGCTTCATTTTAAGGCATGCCCGAATTTTGCAAAGTGGCTGTCCAACTTTTCATTCCCTCCAACAATGTACTAGGGTTCTGATTTCTCTCAGTCTTGTCAACGTATTATTATCTGTCTTTTTCGCTACAGCTGTTCTAGTGAATGTGGAAGTATTATAACATCGTAGTGTTGATTGGCCTTTCCGTAATAGTTAATGATGTTGAGTATCTTTTTCAAGTGATTTTAGGCCATTGATACATTTTCGGAAATTTCTCTTAAAATCTTCAGTCTACTCTAACGTTCTGTTGTTGTTGTTTTTTTAGTTGACTTGTAAGAGTTCTTTATAGATTTTGGGTACATACACAAATATGTGTGTGTATGTGCATATACGTGCTTTTTAATTTTTTTTTTTTCTCTTCTGTAGGTTGTCTTTTCAATGTTTGGGTGGTATCTTTTTCAGCAAGTGGAATTTTGATGTGGTCCATTTTTTTCTCTTTTATTTCTTGGTCTCAAAGATTTATATGTATGTTTTTTTCAGACCTTTATAGTACTAACTGTTGCATTAGTTTTTAAAAAAATATCATCTGTATTTTGTAATGCTGGGGATTGTTCAAACTCTTACATTTTGATATTTGACCCATTTTTAATTGGATTTAATTTTTGTACACATGTAGGTAAAAGGTCCAACTTTGTTTTTTACTTAAGGGTAACAGCTTTCTCAGCACTACTTGCTGAAAAAAATATTTTTTTCTCATTGAATTGTTTCAACATCTTTTTTGAACAGCAAATACTAACAAATGAATCAGTTTATTTCTGGATTCTAATTCCATTCCATATATCCACCCTTACAGCAAAACCACATAGTCTTATTTATGTAGCTTGTAGCAAATTTTGTAATCGGTAAGTATTTACCTTTCAACCTTCTTTGTTGCTTTGTTGTTGGTCCCTTTCATTTACGTATGAATTGTAAGATCATCTTGCAGATTTCTGGACAAAGCCATCTGGAAATGTGACTGTGATTGTGTTGCATTTGTTGATACATTTAGTGTGTATTGTCCTCTTGAAAATTTATATATTCTGATCCATGAAAACACAATGTCTCCACTTGTTTTCTTCACTGTGTTTCAATGGTGTTTCATCATTTCCAGTGCACAAGTTTTGCTCTTCTTTTGTTGTATTTATACCTAAGTTTTTTATTCCTTGTCATGCTATTATAAATCGAATTATTTCTTAATTTTATTTTTGGATTGTTTACTGTAAATATACAGAAATACAACCCATTTTTGTTTATCGATTCCCTATTTGCTACTTTGCTGGAACATTCATTAGCTCTAACTGTTTGTTTTGATCTCTCAGGGTTTTTCTATGCACGATGCCACGTTATGTGCAAATAGAGATTGACTTCCTCATTTTCACTCTGGATGACACTTACTTGTTTTCCTGCCTGCTTTACTGCCCTGACTAGAACCTTCAGTACAATGAATGATTAGTACTAAGGTTGGACATCCCTGTGTTTTTCCTCATCTTTGGCTGATAATACTCCCTTTGCAACATTAATTATGTTAACAGTATTTATGTACCTTTAACAGGTCCCCTTTATAAATTGAGCATATCCTGCCCTCTTCTGATTTTCTAGGTATCAAATGCTTTCCCTGCATCTACATAGATGGTCATGTGAAGGTATTTGCCATGATTAAGGAAAGTCTACCTTGATTAACTTTCAAATGCTGCATTCCTGGAATAAGTTCCTCTTGGTCATGGTGCATAATCCTTTTGACACTTTGCCAGAATCTACTTGCTAGAATTTTATGGAGAATTTGTGTGCCAGTATTCATAAGGAATGGTCGCATTTGCTTCCTTCGTGATTTCCATGTCTGATTTTAGAACTGGAGGAATAATGGCTTCAGAGAATTAATCGAGAAGTATTTTCTTCTATGTTTTGCCACATATGGTGAAGTAGTGGTGTTCAATCTTTGGACATTTGGTAGAATTCAACAGTGATGTCATTCTTTAGATAGATGACAGATATTTTAAACACTGTAAGACACTGAACCCACAAGTATTCAAAGATAGAAACATATAGCTATAATTAGATTTACATATTCATAAAAACTTTGGAACTATTGTGTACTCCAGTATTAATAATTTAGTGTGTTACTACTGATGAAACTTCATTTGACAACTCATATGGAGGTAAATAATGTATGTCTAACCATTCATTTTTTTTAATTTCTCAATATATATATCCTTCACTGCCTATATCTTGCAACTTAATTTTATGCTTTATAACTACACATACACCTCTACTTCATTTACAATTACATCTACATTTATAAAGAATAATGCTCAGGAAATAGCAGATTCTTAGAGAATCTGAATATGGGAAAAAGGAAAGTCCAGGAAAAATACATCTCCTGTGACTTGACCTCTGAGCTAAAATTTACTCTCCGTCTTACAAGAAGCTTTTTTGTGTATAACTAAGAAATAAAAATAGATTTAGGTTTAACCATAGCTAAAATGTGCTCCTAAGAAATTTAAAGTAGAATGAGAATCGAAGAAAGCTGGCAGATTACCACTACATATTCTCTGTTGCATTTCAAATAGAATACACTTATTACACGGGCTAATTCTGCAACTGGTGTTTATTTGTGTAAAAATGAAGCAAAAAACTGTTACCTTCAATAAAAGCATCTGGCAGTGGTAAGATATGATGGAGACAGTCTTGCCTCTTTTTTCACTGTCTTTATGTGGAGAATGTTTCCTCTGTGTACAGCATTGACTCCCTGCCGACCCACACGCCTTTCTTGTCGATGTGCATAGACCAGCGTTCTGGTGAGATGGACATTCACAGACATCAAGCCCCGAGAAGCCTGGGGCTTGCGGGAAGGGTGAGCAGCACAATGTCTACGCCCCACGGTGCTCTGCCATTACGTAGAGGGCATGACCAGCTGGATTCGGAGAGAGTTTCCTCACTGCGATTTGACACTGTTTAGAATTTACCATATTCCGGATATCATGCGCCTCACATGGATGAATTGATCTAATTATGACATCAGCCACAGACAAGGTGACTTTTACTATTTGCCATCAGGAAGAGAGCATTTAAGTAGCGTCGCATGGTTTTTCATAGAAGAGAAACATTGAGTCGTTGTTCATAGAGCCGTTCCGTGCACAACATTGGACATCTACTACGGTCAGCGTTACCTTCAGCACTTGGGGTGAACTGATGAGACGATTTCAACAGTCACTGTCACCTAGAGGGTTTGAATAGACACTTCCCCAAAGGAGATGGACAAACGGCCAAGGAGCACCTGAAAATATGCTCAGCATAATTAGGAAATGCAAGTCAAAATTGCAGCTAACATACTATTTCAAGGTCATTTCGATAGGTATTTTACAAAGCATGAAAATAATAAGAGTTTTAAGGGTAGGGAGACTTGGAATACACACACACACACATGCACACACACACACATATAAAAATTATATATGAATACAAGCCAAGTGTCTATCGATGAAAAATGGATAGACAAAATGTGGCATGTCCATGCAATGGAATATTCTCCTTCTTTACCAAGGAATGAATGAATGCAGGTATGTGCTACAACGTGGATGAACTTTAACAAGAATATGCTAAATGAAAGAAGCAGGAAATGAAATGGCAAATTTTGCATGGATCTGTTTCTATGAGCCATTTAGAATAGGCAAATCCACCAAGACAAAAAGCAAATAGTAACTATGCAACAGCCACACTTTTTGTTTGAGATGTTTAAAAAGTTGTGGAACTAGATATTGGCGACGGTTGCGCAATGCTGTTAGTGCATGTAATGTCACAGAAGTGTACCCTATAAAGTACCAAAATGGAATGTTTTATGTTAGGCACCTTTTACTACAAAAAGCACAAAATCTGAAAAGATAAATAAATGCGAGATATATCAGATTGGAGATGCATATACAATTTTGTGTTACATTAGATTTCAGTTGCATAAAAACCAACACATTTCATCAACAAAATAAAGGTTAGGTTAGTAGTTTGTATTTTTAGTACTCATCTTCAGTATGCCGAGAGATTTTCTGAGGTGCAACAAAACTGTCCATTTGTCCTTTCTAAGTTATAAGAATAAAAATACAAGAAGAAGAATGTGTGCTTTTTCTCAAGAAAGGCACATTTATAAAGACTTGCAATGATATTTTATTCATGTAAGATGCATTGAAATCAGTGAGGTGTTATTCATGATTGCTGAAAACTGAAGCTCACCTAAGGCCCAGCAAGGGCAGCTGCTACGTGAACCATGGGCAGCAGCTGGCTGGGGCTCCGTGTCTCAACCAAGAGTGAACAACGTGAAGACTTTATAAGGAAACTGAAAGGAAAATATGAAGAGCTGTTTAATGAGGGGGTTGTAGGAATTTTTCACTTTATTATTAATGTGCTACATTGTCTCTGTAATTAATACTTATTCAAACATTAGCATAAGATGGAACTGAATTGGTCTAAAAAATTATCTCTTGGAAAGAAACACATTCATTAAGTCTCTGAATGGACATAATGAACTAGAATATGCTAATTCCAAGCTGAATATGAACTGACTTGGCCTGAGTCAATACAAAGTCTAATTATATATATAATGTCTGCAATGTATTAATGAAGCAATAGTAGCTGTTTAGAGAAATTGGATGAAACAATTGAAAGCAAAATTGATAATTAGATAATTTAATAAAAAAGAAATTTAAATTGTTTTCAGAAAATTCTTTACTGACAATGAAGGAAACTTAGCATTTTAATGAAATAAACTATTTAAATTTACTAATTCCATGAGTGTTGCCTTGGTTTCAAATCTTGCCTCTAAGAAGTCAATTGTTTGTGTTAAAGAATTCCAAAGAACAGACAAATACATTCCTTCCCCTGTCACTTTGGATATAATTTCACACAGAACAATTTCAAGAAGAGTACACAGATCTTTCTAATACCAGCCTTTTTCTCTTTCTTTACTTTTTGCCAGAGCTTTCTTTATATATAGCTTTCTCTCAGAATACTGATACTGTGTATTATTCTTTGATTATAATACATAAATATGCTAATATACAGCTTCTTCTTGTATATGTAATAATGTATTCTCTAGAAAAGAGATACTATGATAATTTAATTATAATATTTTACATTAGAGAAGACTAATGCTCCTTTTGAAGACAGAAAAGCTGTATAAACAGATTTTGTTTTCCTCTTTGTTTGCTTTTAATCATCTATTTGAAAGCATGAGCTATGACGTGGCAGGGCAGCCGGCACTGGAGAGGCCACATTGGAGGCTGAGAAAACTGACTTCCAACAGGCCACTGAAAACCTGTCCAGGCATTTTCAAGGTTGTACAGAGGAGAGAGAGACCGGAGCTAAGTGTTGCAGTGATGAGATGTGGAGAAGCCAATGGGCTTTGGGCAACTTCATGGCATCGTGGGACCGCCATTACATTTCAGGGCTGCCGAAACAGTGAGCGCTCAGAGTCAGTCTCCAAAAGAGAAGGCAGCTGCAGAGAAGTCAGGGATATTCAATGTAGACTCCCATCTTCAGTCACTTGTAATCAAGATCTAGAGGATTCCAAGCCAAATAACTAAACATAAAAGAGCTGAAAAAAGATGAAAGTGTTGGGTAATTTCATGCTGCAAGGGAAACAAATGCTTGAATATGGACTCAACAAAAAGAACGAGCCCTAAGAAGCACTCTGAGCTATCAACATAGACTCTCGTAAGGTCACATAGCTAGTAGGTGTAGGGCAAAGCGAAATAAACGTATCCTTTGTCGGGCTGAAAAATGGGCCTTGAGTGAACTAAGTTCTGTGTCAGACTGAGATTGCCCCACTCCGCTGCCATCTAGGTGTGGAGTGAAGCCTTCTGCTAGAAGGTTACACCCAGGGCCCTGAAGTGTTTTATATAGGCGGTTGGCAGGCACATAAAATTGCAACTTAATGAGTGCAGACATTACCCCAGTTGTATTTTTACTTGAATCCATGTTCCTGGCAATATGGCTTTGTCATTCCAGCCAGAGGCGGAGCCAATTGCCCGGGCTGGGCACCATCTTGGTGCCTGGCACTCCTGCTGGGGGCGGCCAGACCACCCAAGACCATCGGGGGTGTCAGAGTGGAGACTCAAACTATCAGAAGGAAATAGATTTTTGTTTAATAAAGAAAATACTGTCCTAGGATATATTTTTGTAGTTGTAGAAGTTACGTGAATAACAGCAGCAAGGCTAAAGGAAAGAAAGTATATTATTCAAGTGCATTAACTTTTTTTTGTAGGTTGAAGGGGAGTCAGATTGAGACTAGAGTGTCAAAGCGAAAGTAATTTAATGAAACAGAAACAGATACAAAGCTGCCTTCTCTCAGGGAGACAAGCTGGGGCACCCGAAACTGAGCCACCGTTGGGCACAGGCCCACTATGCAGCTTTTATAGGTCTTGACCTGGGCAGGGAAGGGTCTCTGGGGACTTTCCACTACAGTCTGAGGTCAAACTCTGTTTGTTTCTATCTTTTGCAAAGTCAGCCTCACAGGGTACAGCATAAAGAGGAAGGGCGACCGCAGGTTGTCATTCTCGCAGGCAGCCTTAACCACAAGTAGCTTCTAGGCTGGTTTCTGTCTCTAACAGAGTGCTCCACCTCTCTTCTCCAGGGAGGTCTCCTGCTCTATCCCTGCTTGAAGTCTCCCTGGCCCCTACAACTCTCTTTTTGGAGAGCACAGCACACTTTACATTATTTTCTTCAAGCTGAACTCATAGGAATGATATCTTATACATTTATGGATGTAAATAATTGCTCGTTTAGCACTTAGACTTGAATGACTAGTTGTTTCATTGTAAAATTCTTGGTTAGATAGTTCCTTGAAGATTCATAGGCTAAATCCACTGCTGTTGGTGATTGATACTAGGGAGACTAAAACAAGCTTGGCTTTTTCTTATTAGGCAACTTGATTTTGTTTTCATGCCTTTGATTTCTGGAAAAGTTATTACAAGCTGGCTTTGTTAGCCATTCAGTTTAATTAGCCTATTAATTTTTGGCGCATAAGATTGTTTATATTTATGGTGCATAATGAGATGGTTTATGCATGTATATATTGTGAAGTGACTATCACCATTAACGTATTCATCACCTTATGTAGTTGGTATAGTTTATGTGTGGGGAGCTCATTCAATTTCAACCTCTACTTTCATTTTTGAGGTACTTTAAAAACCTGCATGATATTAGGACTTCAAATGTAAACAAAAGGAGAAAAATAATAGAATGAATTCCATGGACTCGTCCTTTAGTTTCAAAATTTATCAGTTGATAAACAATTACACTTCCTGTGTAGCTCAGTTACTCACTTTTCTCCCAAACTCTGGTTTTTCTGAAGCAAATCATAGATATTTTACAAAAATATTTCAATATAGATCCAGAAGACATTTATGTTAGCTAGCTAACCTAGTTCAATTTGTGTGTTGCAAAAGTAGTATCAAATATAAAGTTAAAATTTTAAATCGTTTACTGTAACATTCAAACTTAAAATTTTAAGTGTGAATATTTAAGTGAAATAATAATACAGGCAAAAAATGAAAAATACGGTGACTGTAAAGTTTTCATATGAATTTATGTCAATTGTACATTTTAATAATTTCAATATTTTTATCCGAATCATGTCTTTGTAAAGGCTTGGGATATAATTAAATGTCATAAAATTCTACCCCTCTAAGTACATGAATCAGCAGTTTTTATATTTTCAGAGTTATACAGTCGTCAGCACTATCTAATTTTGAGACATTACATTTATTCCAAAAGAAATTTCATAAGTATTAGTAGTTGCATCCCTTTCCAAGTCTTCCCACTCCTAAACTTCCACCAATCTTTTTCTAGTTTCTATAGACGTTTTCAATCTGGACCTTGCAGATAAATGAAACTATATTTAGACTTCCGTTACCGGCTCTCACATTTTCAAAGTTTACCCACATTGTAAACTGTGTTGATGCTTTAAGCTTTTCATTGCTGAGTAACATTCTATAGTATGGATAAACCACAGTTATTTTTAATCCACTCATCAAGTGATAGACATTTACGTTGTTTCCACATTGTAGGTTAATATAAATAATGGTACTATGAATGTATCTGTCAGTTTCAGAAGTTTATGTCCTTATAGGGAAGTTCCTATTTTATTCAGGTTATTTAATCTGCTGGCATACAGTTGTTCATAGTATTCTTTTGGAATCTTTTTCCATCTGCACAGTTGGTAGTTTTACCTAATTTTAGTGAGTTGAACTTCTCCCCTAATCTCACCGCCTTGTGGAACAGTTAGCAATTTTGTTGATCTATTCAAAGAGGCAACTTTTGATTTCATGATTTTCTCTCTAGTTTTTCTAAATTCTATTTCATTTATTTACCCTTTTACTTTAATCATTTTTTCCTTCTGTTTAAGTTCTTCTTGCTTTTTAGTTAGATATATTGTATTTTTATTTTGTTTATTTCAGAGTATTTTCTAAAGTATCTTGTAATTTCTTCTTTAATCCGTTGGTTATTTTAAACAGGAACATTTAATTTTCACCTATTTGAAGTTCACACTTTTTTTGCTATTAACTTTTAGCTTAATTACATTGCAGTCACAGAATATACTTTGATTTCAGGTTTTTTATTTATTGAGGCTTATTGTTTGGTCTGTCTTGGAGAGTGTTGTTTGTGGATTCGAGAACGGGTATTCTGTTTCCAGCATGGAAGTGTTCTCTATATACATCCAGGAAATGTAGTTGCTTTAGCCTTTCATTTAAGTCTTTTGTTTACGTGTTTTTCTTCAACTCAGTTTGTTTTATAGGATAAGACTTTTAAAGTCATATTGAAAATTCACAGTAAACAAAATATGACTATTCAAAATCCATAAAAAAATTTGTGCCAAAAATTAGACCTGAAGAACAGAGGAAGCCAGAAATCTAAACTAAATATGGAATTGCCTGAAAGAATATAAAGAAAGCAATTCCTGGTGGAAACGTTAGCATATCCATTTCTTCTCCAGAGAATGTCAAAGTTATAAAAGCATACTGTTCCATCTGTAGCTGATAATCAAGAAAATGTCAGATGATCTACATGTTTTGTTTTTTGACCTTCTGAGGAACTATGAATTATATCAATATGGAATTTATCTTTACTTTTCCTTATAGTAACACTCATTATAGTGGTTAGCAAGTAGAACAATAGATTCAAATTTGATTTTAGAAAATTTAGGTAGGCACACCATGTTTTAAATACTGTTTTGAGCAATACTTTGAAGCTGCCTGAAACTAGGTTTTATTTCAATGAAATCAGTGTTACTAGGCCTTAAAAACTTCATGAGATTCATTTCTCAATCAATATTTTCTATTTAATCTGAAAGTAATTAGTAAATCAAATACTTGGTGTATATATGCATTTTGATGAAAAATAGGCCAAACTAATATGGTCATACTGACAAAAGTTGATATCTTTTGGGGCCTGGAATCTATTAGGACTGTTAAGTGAATATCTGACATTTGATAAAATGCTGAACTTGATTTCATTCTGACAGGAACATTTTCTCAAGTCGAAAGGTTTTGACCAGAGAAATGTCATCAAAAAGGACTTTTTCCTCTTCAAAGTTTTATCTCAGGTTTAGGCGACAGGTAAACCATTCAAATATTTTCTGCCTTCAAATGATGAATTTTATCAAACCTTCCACACATATATAGCCTGTACAATTATGGAATATTAAAACATAGTATTGCTGGTAAGAGCCCACACTTTCTTCAGGCAAACAGATTCAGGGATTTCACAAAATGCTCTTATGAACATCTAATTATTATCTCTACCTGTCAAAATAAGGCTGGTTAACAGGAAGAATTGGGCAAATGGGATAATATTATTTTAGTTAGTCCAACATTGCTTAGTCTGTGCATGTGTGTCTGTGTGTGTATTAACAGAGTTTGTGGGGATAAAAATAAGTTACCATAGATGAGGTCAGAGAACTTCCATCTTGTCAGGTGAGCTCTCTCTAGTTGTAAACACGGAACCGGCAAAGGTATTTCATTGAATATACTGCATTTATTTTATTTTACGTTCTAACATATGGTACAATGGACAGGTAAATATTCTTCAGTGAGTGTGTGTGTGTGTGTGTGTGTGTGTCCGTGTGTAAGACAGACACACTTATCAGTGAAAATTACAGGGAGATGACATCAAGTTATATAGAGTTTAGAAGCCCATACTTCCTGAGTTTTATTACCAAATTCATATGTCATTTTCTTACTTGAAACATGTTATTTCATCTGTCTATTGTGCTCTCTCATAATTATGTTGTGAGGATTAGTTTGTTAATTAAATTAACTCGCTAAATTTTAAATTAGCTAATATTTATAAATTTTTAAAAAGTGGCTAATATTTAAAAAGTTCTGGGAAATCAGTAATCTTCATTTAAGTGAAAGAATTTATGGATTTCTTTTTCTAGCTGTCACCAGACAAACCTCTACTGAAAAGCTCAAAAGCTGAGAGGGAAAAATAATAAATATTTAAGAATAAATTCTGGGCAAGAAATTAATGAGCTTCAGGGGTAAAACTAAAAACAAAGATTCTGAGATCTGAACCAAACATTCATGGCAGCTTTCATGAAGCTCCGGAGACCCAGAACTTTGTTGTGAGCCTACTTCCTCAGGAACTGAAGAGAAAACCTGGAAAAATACTCCAGATGGAAACTTCACAAGATCACCACTAACACAAATGACAGAGAACATGGTCATATTTTAAAAACAGAATATGAAGCAGAGTGAAAACTAATAAAGCAGTTAAAAATTGCTTGTGAAAAACAAAATATCAAAGGGCTCAAATTAAAAATTATGTACAAGATACACTATATAAAAGCTTTAAATGTTACTATAAAATGAGGATTATTATAAATTGTTGAAAAGGTCGACGAGCTCAGAATTAAATAATTGCAAACTTGTATGTAATGACATACGATAATATAAAAATTGAATAGTACTGGAAATGTAAGGGGAAACTGCCAAATTCACAAGCAGAGCAAACAAACTTATGTGTGTTCACTTATTTTCAGACGTGTCCCCATGTCCATTTTAATGTAATCGCCAGGCTGGAAGGATTTCCTGTGTTATTCTGATGTACCTCCACTATTCAGAACAGTGGTAGATAGTTACCAGGTAAGTGTACACAAAGTATTTTTACCTTGATCAAATAATTTTTTTAAAATAGCAAGCTAAATGCTGGTGATAAGGAAAACACTATTCTCAGATGATCTAATTAACAGATTTTAGGGACTGTCAATGAAAAATAAAATTTACATTTAAAAATGTTCCACAAAATAAAAAATACACATATTCTATATTGTATTTACACATATTCCATATATTATTGGAGAGAATAGCCTCTAAATTACAAAATTTAAGAGTTGGCATGAAATCCTTTCAGTAAAGAAAGAATAAAATCTACCAATCTAGAGGTCATTGTGAAAGAAAAATACTCTTTTTCAGACAACTAAAGTTGGAAAAACAAATCATCATTGGGAAGTCACTACTGAGAGATAAAGGAAATTCTTCAAGTATAAGAAAAATAATATCCTGTTGAAATTTTGATCACACTAAGATTAAGTGTGATCGAACATTAGAAGAGGTAAATATAAACAAGGAAAATATTTTTAAAACCTTTAAAACATTTGCAAATGTAGAAATAAACTATATGACAAAAGCCATGAAAGCTGGAAAGAGAAATCATACAATACAGTTTTAAGGCTATTTTATTATATACTGACTGTTATTTAAAAGTAAGCATCAGAATTAAAACACACGTATTGTGGCCTCTGCTAATCATTATTAAAAAACAACACAGATAACACCAAAATTGTATAGTAATAAACCAGTAACATAGGAAAAAGTGGTTTTAAAATACAAAAGTAGTCGTGGAAAAGGGAAAAAACTAACATAGGACAGATGAGACAAAGAGAAAAGGAAGATAGTGGATGTAACTCATTTTTTAACTCTCACCCTGCCATCCTCCAGGTAAAAGGCAGAAACATTCCGGTTAAAAGGCAGAGCTTGTCAGATGAGTTGATAAAAGCAAACCTCCACTGTACACGGCCCACAATACCACAAAAAGTCATTAAACAAAATAGCACAGATTGGTTGAAAGATGAAATTACTAATGAAAATGTTAATAAAAGTAAATGTGGAATGACTCAGTGACTACCAAAGGAGATTTCACCATAAGATGTCTCACCGGGAGTGGAGATACATTTCTTAATAATAAAGTCATGTATGAAAAAGAGGACAGACCTTCACAGTTTTTGATATGAACACTAGCAGGAATGAAACAGGAAATAAGAGAAAACCACACCCATGTTTAGACACTTCAGATACTCGTCTTAATACATGACAAGTAGACAGCAAAGAAGGAGAAAGCATCAAAGACTTGGATCACCCTATTAACGTATTTGACGGAAAATTCTGCCTCATGAAAGCAGAATAAACTTTTCTTTGCCACTGCAACCAGAAAATCTACAAAGATAGACTATAGTTATACCATTCATTTAAAAAGATGATACAGTGTACTCTCTTAACAGAATTAAAAATTGAGAGTTATCTGGAAAATTCTGAAGTAATTAAAATTAAACAAAATAATTCTAAATAACTGGTTGGTCGGTGACAAAATAAAAAAAATTCTAAAACATTGTTTAATGTGATGAAAACACAACATATCAAAATTTGTGGAAGGTAGCTAAAATGTGTTTAAAAGGAAATTCACTCTTAAATTCTTTTACTCAAAACAAATCCTTTCCCCAAACAAATCATTTAAGGTTCTACCTTAAAAGTTAGCAAAACAATTAAACAAAAGCAAAAACACACCCAAAAAAGCAAAAGGAAGGAATAATGGTAAGATCAAAAATCAATGAAATAAAATAATAAGGATGCATTAACAAAATTATTGACACCAAAATGTGGTTATTCGAGTTGATCCATTCATGTTATTGATTAATCGATCATTTGTTTTTGTGGTCCTGGGGATTGGAGCCAGAGTCTTAGATGTTCTATGTATTCTACCACTGAGCTACATCAGTTTCCCCATTTAGCTGAGAATCATCTACTCACACTGTTTAGGAAAAGAAGATACACACAAAAATTTGCTCAAAGACTTAATAACTAATATCTTAAATATGTCACACATTTTAAAATTAATGAACATATTTAATGATATTTCAATCCAAGAATCTTCAGGAGCCACTTCTATAATCCAGACAGAAGTTCAATAGAACTGTCAATAGTAGCATCTAAAACCAAAACAAATACAATGTGAAAGGTTATTAAATTATTGCAGGAAGAATAGATAAATATAAAAATGGAAAGAACAGGATGTCAAAAACAGATGCTCTATTTTAGGGTCTCTTTATGACAATTAGAGTCATTAAACTAATACAATTAATCATCTAAAATTAAAATGTGATTTTTCTTTCCATCATGCACACAAATTTACCCCAAATGGAGTGTAGATCTAAGTTTCAAAGCAGGCTGGGGATTAGCTCAGCGGTAGAGCGCTTCCCTAGCAAGCGCAGGGCCCTGAGTTCGATCACCAGCACCCCCCCAAAAAAGTCTCCTTCAAAGAAGATACAGTCATAATTCTAGGAAAGACTATAGGAGTCTACATTCACGACAGCTGTGGTTAAAACTTTTATTAACAGAAGAACAAATCATATCTACCAGAAACTTAAAGATTAATAAATTAGATTAGCTTAAAATAAGAACTTCAAAAGAGACTATTAGAAGAGCAAAATTAAAACCAACAGTGTAAGACAAAAGATATTTGCTAACCCTAAAACCAACCAAAGAAAACAAATAGCTGATAAAAAATCAGTATGAAAATGACACATTGGAGTTTTAAAAACACACTTTACATAAGAAGATATCTATGGCCCATAAATCAGATTCATCTGAGTGTTTTAAGGGAATGGCAAATTAAAATCACATTTCGATACCACTGATCGCACCAAAACATGACTGCTATTATGCAGATGGACTTTACCAAAACCCAACAAGTGGGTAAAGCATGTGGATTTTTATTAATACAATGCTGTCACCAGGTAATAAAATGAGGGTGTCAGTAGTCCGTGAGCCCTCATATTCTTTTCAGGATACAGGACATACATCAAAGAAACTTATTTTCAATAGAAGGAGAGGCAGTCATGTCAACGGTAGAACTTTCTAATAGCACATATTTAGAAGCAAGAAAATCCTAATTATGCTTTGGTCATGAAGTGAACTCATAAAAAATAAAGAAAATAAATTCTTGGTTCATAGAGAAATTTCAAGTACTTACTGTTAAATCAACACATAGTATACAAATAACTAATGTATACCAAGCAATAAAATAGAAATGAATATGATATGTCTTGGGGTTTAGCTCAGTGGTAGGGCGCTTGCCTAGCAAGCCCAAGGCCCTGAGTTTGATCTCTAGTACCAAAAAAAGAAAAAAAGAACCCAATACTGTTTACCAGCACAAATATGCATAGTGACAGAAAGAAAAGTAACTTTGCTCTGAGAGTGGACAAAAATCAGGTTAGAAAAGGGCATAAAAAAGCTTTAATTTAAATGAAATAAAATGTTCTCTTTCTTCCAATGCACAGTGGTATCAATTTCATTTATATTTTTATTAATTTAAACTAATACATAAGATATAACTTTGTAGCAACTTGCTATTTAATATAATTTTTAAAAAAAAATATGTCCAAGTCATCTACCCATTTGTCTTACCCCTAACAAAGTGTTTACTTTGTGGTGGTGGGGACTGAGCCCAGGTCCTGGTACATGGGAGGTGAGTGCTTGACCACTGAACTACATCACAGCCCTAAAAAATTATTCAGAAAGTAGCTTCGTGTAAGGTTTACTCTTATATAAATACTGTATACGCTACGTAGCAATGAAGCTGATGGTATTTTGACAAATTAATTAACTCAATATGTCTTCCAACTTGCCTTTTATGAATTACTATCTATCTTCAATGATAATAATGAAGTCTTTATGACAAATCTTTCACATATTGAGAGACCATTTTTCATATTTTGCTATAAATAATGATGTCACAATTATGGATGATAATTTTAGGAATCTGAAGGAAACAAGCAATACATTATGTAGTGAGGCTTTTTATTTTCTCCTTTGCATGTTTTCAGCACCTGCAAAGCATTGATTGGAACCCGTGGGAAATATGCTGCTCATGCAACTGGAATAAAGACCAGTGTTTTATCAAAGGTAGAGAATATTGAACACTCAGTGTATGCAGAGGAACTTCTGTAGTTTCCCAGAGTAACACAGCCTAGCACGTCTTCCCACATCATGACTCTTATTTCCCATTTTGTTACCTATGTCCCTTTGTCCTTTATTGGAGAGCAAGCAAATGCAAAAATGATGCATTTTTTATATGACAATTCAGAGCTGAAAACGAGAAGGGGAGAGGGAGTTTTCGACTAAGCAGAGGGAGTGTGAGAACCATTTCTGACCTGGGTCAATGTGGTATGACAAATTATCAAGGCGTGTCTTTCCAAAATAGTCCCAGTATCTACAGCATGTCAGTCCTACAGGGAAACCTTATTTCCTTATTTCCCTACTTTAATTCAAGTCCTGAAGTGGAGAATTTAAATCTCTTCTCAACATACATCCCTTAAATTTACTTCTTACTCAACAAAAGGCAAAGCCTCTTATGCACTCAAAACTGTTTACTTAAATAATTATTAAAATGAATATTATTCCGTCTTACTGTCATCTTGACGTTCCCCTGTAACTACTCAAATAAGAATTTTATTATTAAACCAATAAAAATATAACCCCACGTAACTTTGAAATAACACTTTTAATACAGAGATTTGTTGTTTTAGTGGTAGTAGGCTTTCTTCACTGTAGTTTTTTTTATTCTTCACTTCTAGCCATCAAGATAAAAATGTATTAGGCCACAAATATTAGTCTTTCAGCTAGGCCACCAAGTTACGTAAATATTATTTGAAATACGTATGAGATTCTGCTGGTGTTTTATCATGAGAGTTTAGTCGGCATTTGTGAGAGTTTCTGTGATTTATTTTTAAAATAGTAGGCATTGAGAATAGAGATTTTTTTTCCACATGGCAGTGTGAATTCATATTATGAAGTACTTTTTAAGCCAAAATAAATAGAAAGCACAAACTATAAAAAGAAAAATTTTAATACATATGCAATGCATATGTATTACATATATAATATATGCATGTCTGTATATATCTTTATTTTCATATACAATGTATGTTTGTACGTGTTTACATAGTTTCGGTAAATAGAAAAGAAAATGTGCCAATAGGCCATAAAGAGGGATTCTGGTCAAAAGTCATTTTTTAAAGCAGCGCAGCTTGTGGGGGCTTCCGTTATGCAGGTTCTGAGCAGCAAGTGAGAAAAGCATTGAAGGGGCAACAAGCTCTAAAAAGTTTTCGTGGGAACCAGCTTCATTTTTTTGAAGCTAGGGGCTGGGGTTGTCTTGTCGCCCAAGAAATTCAGCTTGAACTACAGGTGTTACGGGGTTCCAGCTGTAATGACATAGAAGGGCTTACTGCAGCTGAGCATGTGTCGGATCCGACCGACCTTTTCCTCGCCTGCCCCTGTCCCGGAAGAGCACTGGACCCAAGCACACCACGAAGGTAGGACCGCAGGAAGCGCGATTGACTGTAAATTTGCTTCCCAGGAAAAGTTAAGAAAAGGTGCTAGGGTAGAAATTTGTGGCTAGGTGAAAGGAAAAAGAGACGTAACCTTCATACATCTCTTACAAAAATTCATAGTAGCAAATGGCCTCCATGATTCATGAAGAAAGAACAAATCTGAAAAAATGTATAAATAGTAACAAAATTGTATTGGTACCTAAAAACCTCCCCAAAACAGCACAGGATGAAATAGCTTCTATCAATTATTTTAAAAAAAGAAGTAACACTGATCCTTCTCAGTTTCTTCCAAAGAACTGAAGAGGAAGGAGCACTTCCAGGCTCATTTTATGAGCACAGTATTACCCTGACATCAAAAACCACACAGACACTCCAAGAAAACTGCAGGCCAATCCAGATAAAATGGGTATGCAGGCCTCAAAAATACTAACAAACTGAATTCCCTAGCACTTACGAGGATTTTTCACAGGACCAAATTCAAAAGTTAAGAGCACAAATGTTCCAGTAAGTGCACATACTGCAATAAAAATATTCTGTAATTTTTGATGAACTGTCAGAGAACTTTTGTATTAGAAGTTATTTGGAAATTGTTCATAATCCCAAAAGAGTACATGTGCAATCTTTTCCAAATGTGAATCTAGACCAAAGTTTTAAAAATTTTCAAATCAGTCGACAGAATGAGTTTGTAAATTGTGTAATTTTAGATGTCCTAGTAGCAAAATTAATGTGTATAAATTTTCTGTAAGGATATTTGGAATTATAGACCTAATGATTTATGATATACTTTCAGTTGACCCCACCATTCCTTATTTGTCAATTTATTGAGACATTTGTATGTATTCAAAGATGGATTTATTTTCGATAATATGCATTGCGTTTTTGCAATGATGTAACTTCATATATTTATAGAAATGTGTACACACACTCATTAGTAGAGGGACATTATCGTAAGACCTAAAACTACAAGAGCTACCTCAAGGTACTGTCACCTCATGGGGCCCCACAGGCCTTGTCACCATTAATTCCTGTCTCTAGCCATGCAAGCTCTGCTACTTAGCAAAAAGACTTCCTTCCTGGGTAGTTCCTCTATCAGTTAGACCATTCATACCCAACTTGTTCTTCAATTTAACAAGCTTTATCTTCATGGAAGCATATGGAATTATTTTTTAAAAAATTACATTCTCTTCAAGGACCAGGGAACACCCAGCCTTCTTATTACTACGAAGCCTGCTTCCCACAGCCCCTATTGATATGCCATTGAAGACATTGCTGTGTAGTCACACATTGTGTTCACCGTCTTCCTCCTCCTGACTGTCAGTTAGTGTGACTAATAGATTCCTGTCTATTTATCTTGTTTGTCATTTTTGAGTGTCATGTATTCAACATCTCCATCTGTCTATGGTGGGAGGGGATCCCTCTGTCACAAATGAGAGGTTTAGGAGACAATCAGAGCCACATAGAATTCATAGCTCAGTTAGTTGAAAAGCCTTAGAAATAATGAGAACCTGGTAGCAACTAGAACAGCCCACGTGCAGACCTTAGTTTCTACATTATTTTGCAATGAAAGAACCAGTGTTTCTTGGAGAAATGGCTCATTCTAGGACTGGGACAGAAAACTCAAAAAGATGAACCTGGAGGATCTTGTGGTGCAAGAAGTGAAAGAAGTGCTTTTTAAGAACTGCACATGATGGCCTCTGTCAGAGTGTGCAGGATCCAAATAAGAGGGCTTCTAATGCTCAGAGACAAAACAACTTCAGCATCGAAATATATAGCACTGGATCGTATGCTGAAAGTACAAAATAAAATACCTGTGAACCCATATTAATATAATTAGCTGATAGGCTGATCGCATTGGTAAAGAAGTAAATAAATAGGAGAGAATAAACGAATTCCAAAATTGGAGGAATTCCAAAAATGTATGTAGCTGTTAGTCCTAACCGAGATAGAGTGTAACTTTCCCTAACTGTGGGCTGCATGTAGTAATGTCTCTTAAAATAATTTATTACGGACAGGAGGAAAATTAGGGACTTTATGTTGGAGAAACATGGACAAACACTGACTTGGCCAGAGGAACAAGGGTAGCATGAATATTGATAGCACGTCCATAGTGTGTACTCTGATACAGTGTGATGAGAATGGTGTGTGCTTCTTTGTTCCTCCTCCCTCTCCCCAAGATTTATAATATAAAAGTGACATTTTATCTCTGTGATCTTCTTTTAAAAATCTATAACTCTTGTATAGTTGTAATAAAACAATCACACCAACTCAGATTGAGGGTCTTTTTACAAAGCACCAGCCCAGTAATCCCTACAATTTGTGGTGGGCCGATGTGGTCACCTCCAGCAGGAACGCCCAGCTGACCTGAGTTGGTGTGGTTCTGAGCAGAGAGAATCCACCTGGGGATGGTTGCAGACAAACATAAGGAGAACCGGAGCAGAAGGGAACAACCAGCTCTTTCCCAGTTGAAGCTCTTTCGTGGCTGATTCTCCCAAAGGGGACTTGGCTGTTCTTGTCGCAGGAGGAGCTCGGGGCCTTGCTGTTGTGGGGGATGGCTGCTCTTTGCTTCAGGGAGCTCTGGTCTTCATGTCTACTGTGAGTGTCATACTTGCTCCAGTATGGATTCCTTCAGCCTTTTAGTGCAGACTCGGATGTACATGGGACAGTGCTGGGGGCTCCCAGCCCTCGATTGGATCTTTCAGGTCTTCAGTACATAGATAAGACATTCTGCACTCTTCCTGCATTTGGCTTGTGTATGCAAATGTTGTGATCTGTCAATGTCCTGTGTTAAATCTGCTCTCGTGAAAACCATTGACTCTAGAAAGGTAACTAATACATGCTTCTAAGGTCATTGAAAACAAAGAAAATCTGAGGAAATTCTTAGAAGAACCCAAGGAGACATGGATATTAAATGTAATAATATAGCACCTTGAATTGGAAATATATATTTGGAAAACTTGTGGAAATTTTTCATAAAATATGGACATTATTAAATGATAATATTTTAAAACCAGTTAATTAGTTTTGACAAAGGTACCTACTAATAAGATGTTAACAGTGGAGGTTGGAGGTAGAAACCTTGTATTATCTTTGCAATTTTTCTTTATGTCTACAACAGTTATAAAATTTTTTAAGTTTATTTTATAATTTTGTATTTTAAAATTTATTCCAAGAATAGCACTTATGCCAGTGTCATCCTTCTGGTTTTGATAGTGTAATGCACCCATACAAGGTGACACCCCAGAGAAAGGACGGCTACAGAATAATTCACAAGATTTTTTACCCTTCTTCACAATTTCCGTGAGTCTATAATTATTGTAAAATAAAAGATAAAAATTGGGGTTGGGGATTTAGCTCAAGTGGTAGAGCACTTGCCTAGCAAGCACCAGGCCCTGAGTTTTATCCCCAGCACCCCCCAAAAGGAGATAAAAATTATTTCTGCCAAAAATGTGTAACTTCATTTTTGTATAACAGAACACAAGGTTAAATGAAATTGCCAGGATCTGATTATTAACCTGCAGAAATGGCAGCTTCAAATTCATCACATTGTGCTTTTATGAGTCTGTGAGCAATAGAAGGAATCTGACAGCCACCTCTTCCTTTGCTTCTCACGGGAGTTAGCTGGTGAGGACTCACACAGCACGTGACATCGGGGAAGGCACCTTTCTCCTATTCCCTTTCTCCAGGTGTCGGCCTCCCTAGAAGGCCGTTTCCCTGGACAGAGTTTGGACGTGTGCCCAGGGCTTGGCTCATCACTCCCGATTTGGAGCTTGATTGGGCTTGCTTGGTTCCGACTTTCTTTCTGTTTATGCCCACGTACTGCTCAAAGAATCATGTAGGACGCATTTTGAGTTTTACTAAGTGGTTCAAGGAAAGGTAGTGGGGTCGTCTTGGCTCCACGTGGCATCCAGGAACACAGAGAGCTCTGCTTGCTTTGCGCCAGAAAGTGGAGTAGGGAGCTTGGCAGATCATCCCAGGACCTGTCTGATGAGCCATGAAAGGTGATTTATCTACTGGGGCTCTGATTTCCTTGAGAATTTCTCTGGGAAGTGGAGCTTAGCATCCATCTGAGATTTCTGGAAAAGTCTAAAGGAGGGATAACCTGTAATTATACTTCACCTGCTACTTCCCCTCAATTTTCCCTCCTCCCTCCATTCTGGAGACATTTTATCCAAACAGATTCAGGCATCTTAACTCTGACCCATCAAATTTTATTTTTTGTAAGTTCTCTGAGTTTCTAAGCTTTTAAAAATCACAGTCTATTTATTTGCATCTATTAATTCACTTCCCTAAAACAATAGGAATAGCACACAAGCATGACTTATTTGCCGGAATGCAGGTTGGTGGGTGCTAGGAGCACAGAGTAACGAGAGATAGCAGCAGAGTCCATTAAGCAATGTTGCAAAACCAGAATGTCTTATTTTTCTTCCACTAGGATATGGCCACAAGGAAAACTTGCTCTTCCTTCCCATTTCTGCTCTCGTCCAGACTCCCCGAGCTCTTATCCCGTAAGCACGCAACGCTAGTTCCAGCTGTTCCCCAGGGACTCTGTGAATTTATTCTCATCAGACCACTTTTAAAAGACTGTCTTCCTCCTTTCTCCCTGCAGGAGTGGTACAGGAACCTCAGTACATATTTCAAAAGCATTCTTCTTTGAGATTCTTAGACTAGGGAAGGTGCCTCTGTAACACTAAAACAAAGTGGGTGAGTTTTACTCTTTGCCCTCTGTCTCTGTCTTAATGAATTATTTTTCTTAAGGATGCAGTATAAATAAAATATTGACTCAGGCCGTAAAGAAGTAGCTTCCAAGGCTTGCCTAGCCACACATTTTATCATATGTATCACTACGAATGTTTTATGAATTTCATATAAAATTGGCTGGAGATATTAATATCTCATTCGAACCATTTGTTCTAAAACCACTAAATGCATTATTATTTTCTCTTCTAAATTTATTGCTTTTATCAACAGTCTTTAGTACTTTTAAAAAATTATTCGTTAGATTCCACAGCACTACTGATATATATGTATGTATAAACATATATACACATATATGATAAAATCATTATGGCTCAATCTTTAAAGGGCAGAAAAAAGAATCTATGATAGCCAGGAGAGAATAGTGGAGTATCCCATTTGCGTAAGGTGCTTGCCAGATGACAATCCCATTGTACGTATTGCACCGTTAGCCTGTTGGTACCCGCGATAACAAGTGCCATTCTTTCTTCAGGCACCTCTTTGTTACCTTAAACTCATGACTCTACTTGCTTAAAGATAAAGTTCTTGTATGCTAAAAAATGTACAGCTTTTCTCTGTAGGAAGCAGTTTAGCTGTCCATGAAACACTTGGGACAGCATGATTTCCTGGAGTGTTTTGAATATGTTGTTTCACTGACTCTTAGACCATGAAAAAAAATCAGAGGTCACCACAGCATTTTCTCATCTTCTCTGTGGAGATCTGTATGTTTATTAGGCTGTGTCCAGGGTGAATTGTTTTGTACCATCTTCCTTCCACATGACAAGCTCTTTAAGCACCTGGATTTAAGCCTTACTGTATTTGCCCGTGAGTACTGGCTCTCACGAACTGGTTTTCCCGCGCCCACTTTCTGTATCTCTCTCATTAGCCTCCTCACACTTTTCAGCACCTTTTCAGTTCATTCTCTATGCTTTTCTCCCATGAGTTCCATGCTGTATTTTCCGGTGTGAATTCTCTTGTGTGTCTCTTGGTTTTTCTGCCTTTCTGGGATGATTTTGTTGCTACTGTCTCCTTAGTTTTGCCTGTTCATGTTTCATCTACTCCAAATGTCTGATCATCTCTGCTCCGAGTTCTGCTTTCTTCAAATTTCCTCCTAAAGGTAATTGGTTCCAGAAATAGTTGTAGATTCTTGGCAAAGTATTTGGACAGAAATATGTCTTCTCTATGACGCATGTTTTAGATGAAAAGCTTATTGCTATAAAAATGTTTAAAGCGTTCTCCTCATTCCTTTCCACATATTTTCTCTGTGCTGATGCTGTGCCAGGATTTATTGCTGCTCTTTGAAGAGATTAATTCCTGGACTTGCCTTTTATTTAAATGGAAGAGGCTAATTAGCCAGGTGAGTGTTCCCGAAAGCTGACAATCACCCCTAAGCACCAAGGACACTGTTCCTCTTCCCTTGACCAAAGGGGTGCGACAGGACTCTGACACAAAGCCCACTTACCACAGGTGCCCGGCCGTGATCCCTGAAGAAAGATCCTTGTGTCCCACTGTTCAGGGCTATATGAATGCTGATGTGTAGATCTGCTTTCACCTCATCCTTTAGCTGCTTTGTACTTACCTGGTTTATTCCCAAGATCCCAATCTAGTTACTTTGGGCAGGCCATATGACTATTTCAAACTCTGCCATTTTTTTCTGTCTTCTAGTTTTACCTTAAATGGCATTTTGGGATTCTTTATCCCACATTCTGCTTCTGAATGATTTCCAGGCAAAGAATGGGAATCAATGATACATACAGTTGTATTTTTAGAAGATGTTCCAAAATTTCCTGCTTTTAAATGAAGACATTTTAGGTGCATTTAAAAAGTCTGTCTTAAAATAAAATTTAAAAAAAGTCTGTCTAAACACACACACACACATATACACACATATAATACCACATAATATAAACATATGTACGTGTGATTATATAAAGAATTTCCTAAGTAGACTTACAATGGCCAGATGCCTTCAGAAGTGGGTAGAAGAATGCAGAATGGCTGTCTGTGCGCTACAGGGCCAGAGAACCCAGTAAGAAGTTGCAGGCCTAGTGCACGCCATGGAGTCAGACACGAGTCCACGTCAGAAAGCCAACAGGTCTGCACCGGAAGCCTGAAGGTACTAGAGACAAACATCCAAAGGCAACAAGGAAGAGCAGAGCTCCTCCCAGGAAGGAAAGGGAAGATTTCCTGCTTCTTTCCCTTTTTTTTCCAGTCCAGGTCACCAGTCGATTGGTGGCACCCACATTCAGGGCTGGGTCTTTGCTTCTTGGCTTGCAGCCTCCACATTAGTCATCAACAGACACACCCAGAAGGGCGCTTCACTAATTCTAAGCATTTCTTAATGCATCCAGGATGGCATCACTCTTAAAGATCACATATATAAATAAAAAATTTTAGTCTGTAAAACTCATGTAGAAAAACGTAGGAAGTCAGTGTAACATTAGAGGGGTGGGGCCCATTGTGGCAAAAGCCAGTTTCGAAATCTTTCAAATCTGCTACAGCTAGGCTGTCGCTCATAGTAGAATACTTTCCTTGCATGCCTGAGGCGTTGAGTTTGGGTCCCAGTATTGCAAAGGAAATAAAAGTCATTCCAAAGTCTTTTACTTATGCTATTAATTTTGTAGGGCTATAAAAATGATGTGAGTATCATATGTAGAAGGTAACAGTGATTTCATGGGTGGATTTTATTGTCTTTTTTTAAAGATTTTTTTGAGTCATAATTTTCAGCAATAAGAATGATTGCTTTTTTTTTGAATGATTACTTTTTTGAGAAAAAATGTTACTTATCTAATGGCATTTTATAGCTAGGCTATTTATGGCTGTATTCATTTTTTCTTAATAATTTACATTTTATTCTTTTCCTTTCTTTTCATTTTAAGAAAACTGTCATTCCAAATTCAGATAAACTTTATCTTCATATTGTAATTTGATTTTAATTCTCAAATTTCACTCATTAAAGGTATCTGTGATAATTAAATATCTCTGCATTATTTATTAGATTAGCTTTGATTATCCCATTCATTTGAAATGCTATTTTTATTATCAGTGATTCTTAAAGTTTAATTTCCTCTGATGTGTCTTTGTGATGATGTTTTTGCCATCAGAAACAATGACCCTCCATGACAGCTCGCTGCATACGGGCTTCCTGCGGTTCTCCTGTGTACAATGCCCGGAAGGGATGTGCTGTAACCCATCTTTTTTTCCCCCAAAGATCAGTGAAATGTGATAGTTGAGACTCTATGGACAAGACACTTACATATTTTGTGTAGTTTTTGTCTCTTTATTCTGCTCCTATTTATCTCATCTAATGTGTTTATCATAGTCTCTAATTGTTAAGGTTGTAAGATACACTTTAATGCTGGGCAGAATGAAGCATTCCATTTTTATTTCTTTCTGTCAGACATTTTATTCCATAACATTAAATTATAATTGTCTGGAAAAAAATTGATATCTAGAGATATCTCAAAATTCCTTAAATAATTCAATGTGTTGCTATACATTAACAGCTAATTGACATATATATAGTATTTCTTCCTCCTGTTTAGGAAGATTGGAGACTTCTGCTTTTCAAATTTCCTTTCATGACATAATAAAATTATTTAGTTTGCGTTCTTTTCTTAATCAGTTATATTTTTAGTACAACAAATGTTCAGATTTGCTTTTAAGATAAATTTTCCAGAAAATACTGTGTATAGATTTAAATAAATACGACTAAATTTAGAGCGGAAAAGCCTATTTCCACCATTGCAATAACTCTGGGATGAGATAGTGATAGGCCATAACTGGCTGCAATATGTTGTATTAGCCAGACACCTGAAGCAGGCTATTGTGAAGAATGGGGGTTTATTTAGCTCAGTGTTCTGTGGGCTCAAGAGCTTGCATCTGGTGAGGCCAACACATTGCCATGCTGGAAGAGTCCCAGGTGGCCTGGGCCAGCACGTGCCAAGAAGCAGAGTGCCTGCGTGTCTGTTACCTGTCTGATCCCTCTCCATCTTACAAAGCCACCAGAATTCAGTCATGGTCATCTTAAAAACCTTACCTCACCCAGTCCCTTTCCAAAGTCCTACTTCTAAACACTGTAGTTGCATTAAGTTTCCATCCTCTTACTACTTCGTGGTGGTGACTAAAATTTAGGATGGGTTCAGGGCAACAGAGCGTCTTCAAACCACAGCATTCTAGCTACCCCTGGCCCTCTGGAGCTCATGTCCTTCACAGTGTAAAATACGATCACCCCATCCGCGATGGCCCTGACGATATCATCAGTTGCAGCATTAATTCAAAAGTCCAAAGTCTTTTTTGAGATTGAAGGAAAACTCCTTGCAGTTATGAACCCATCAAACTGAAACAAGTCACCTTCTTCTAATGAACAACAGCAGGGCAGGTTCGAGGTAAGTATTCCCATTCCAAAAGGGCCAAGCAGGGAAGGAGGAATAAAAAAGAGGAAATCAGCTCAAGGCGCCACTGAGTCCACCCCGACGGACATTAGATGTGAATGCTCCAAGTCCAGCATCCTGCGGACACTGTGGAGGTGGGTTGCCTGCTCATTTAGGAAGCCTTGTGCCTGTAGGTTTTCTGTCACAGCTCGATGCTGCTCCCTGAGGCTGCACACTGATGTAGGCAAGTTTCCGAGGTGGGCCTTGCACACTGGTCATCCCTCTGCCTTTGCGGGGAGATGAAGAGCCGGCCGTGGTGCCCACGCTGCGTGCTGAGCGCTCTGTGTGGACGTCGTTCCACTGCGGAAGTTGCTCTTTGACCTTCTGCCTGGTCTGGGCACGGCCACGTGCAGCCAATGTCTTCAGGATGGTGTGACAGCGGCTGCCTTCAGCCCCCTTTCGTTAGAATCCTCGTTTCCATCCAAGACTGTCTCCCTGGTCCTGTCTTCTTAGCGCTCATCAGACTCCCGGGTCAAGCCCATCTGCTGGCTTCGTGGGCTTTTTGTAGCCCATCCTCCAACTCCCCAACCTCTGTGAGTTACCCAATTGCAGTGTTACATTCTCAAGGACGATCAAATGAATACATTATCTTACTATTGAACTTGGCTTAAATGTTAACTTATTTATTTGCAAAATGAGAAAACTTCATGGAGTTTATAGTAATGATTATGGGAAACAGGCTTCACGTGTTCCTTTTTCTCTTCCCTCCTACTTTCCACATAATTACTCAAAGGAAAGAAAAGAACACAAGGAACCGAACAGAATTGCTGGCTCACGGGGCTACCTAGGACTACCAAAGGCTCGTTGGGAATAAGCCCCCAGACTCAAATTGTCGGTGCCAGAAAGAATGCACTCAGGCAGCAAGCAAGAGGACTTGATGAGGCAAAGTTTAAGGTTTGCTTCTGCAGAAGGGCGTGAGTAAAGTCAGACACAGGCAGCAGGTGTGCCTAGTGGGGAAGTGGGGCTGAAGCCCTAATGCTCGGCAAGCCGCTATCCTTTAAATTCATTGGCCGAATTCAAAGGATTACAATCTATGGCTGGTTGACTAATTTAAGGGGAGAAAGCTCAGGATGTGAGGAGAGTGGGAAGAGAGGGAAGGGAGAGCGCATGGGAACAGAAGGTCCTTGGCTATTGCTAAGCTCTCGTTGATGTGCCGCTATGTCCTCAGAATTCAAACTGAGCAGGCGTTTCTTGTAATTCCGGTGTGAGGGGTGGGGGTGGGCACCGAAGGTGGACTAGAGTCTAAGGTGGGGGGGTCCAGTTTATATCCTTTGATAGAAAAGACAAGACTACAGTTTTTCACAGACTGGAACATGTAGCACAGACAACCACATTTGTATTTATTAATTTAATCAATATAATAGAAGTATGAACTCATTTTCTTATTAATATTTAGACATTTTTACTAATTCAGCAATTATTAGTTTTTTCTTAAAATTGTATTTGGGATAATAAAGTTCAAATGAACAATTTGTTTATGAAGATTAAACTGGTCCCCAGTTGTGTGTGCTTTTAAATCACAGCTACCCCATGTTTTTTAATAGGAATCACCTCTTCTTATTTTTAAGTCATTTTTCTACAGCTTTATTTTCTTTCATATATTTATGTGTCTAAATATTTTATTCCATCAAGTTCCTTGAAAAATAGTTTGCAGAATTCATGATTGTCCAATTTAATTTTTGTGTATAAGTGTAAACATAAGTATATTTCTTATTTTTAGTTTACAGTATTTTGTTTGACTTGTGAATTATTTGGGGCTGTTTACCACTGATGAGATAAGCGAAATCTTATTCTGAGTTTAAAAACCTGAAAGAGAAAAAGAAAATGTAACAGTGAGTCTCTAAAAATTGACATGATAAAAAGTAATGGATTTTTGGATACTTGAGAGGGAAGAACCTTGGATAATACAGCTAACCTTGATTAAAGTAGTCAAGAGAAACTTCCATCTGCTCTCAGAAGTGGATATCAATATGCAACTGTGATTTTTTAAAATGCTTTTTATGTCTTACATTATCAAAATAAAATTTTAGGCAACATAGCATGGCAGTGGCGAAGGGAAGGCACATGAATAGAAATAAAGATGGAGTAATACCCTTGCATTTATCAAGAGTTTGAAAATTCTGATTTATTTTACACTGTAGTAGAAAAATATGCCTACTTGAAACCGTGCATTTAAATGTACTGGCTACCATTAGAAAGAGCAAGGAAATTTATCACTTCAAAAGCAGTTTTAAAAAACCCAAAGGTAGTGAATCCAACAGAGATAAAACAGGAAAAAAAAAAAAAAGAAGAAAGAAAATACAGCAAGTGGAAATGCAAAACGAGAGCGCACTATAATTCCAAATACAACTAAAAATGGAGTTAAATGATCTAGTCAAGTACAGATAATGCCAGATTTCACTGAGATAAACATTTAAATGTAATTAAAATTTGCTCTGAACAATAGAAAACTATAGAGAGAACTGGAAAATAAAGATATACACATATTAACTACAGGGGAAAATGTAATACTTTGATACCAGGGAAAAGAAAGCTGGTATAGACGTGTGAATAAAGGACCAAATAGATCTCAATCTGGAAATCATTAGACGTGAAAGAGAAAACTTTTATTTGGAAAAATGTATTCCTTTGCCGAGAAGATGAATTTTTATTAACTATATAGTATATTTGGCAAAACTTTAAAAAAATGCTTCAGAGATATGCAATTGCAAATATATGAATTACCAAGTAGTACCTCTCACCCACATGTATGTGTGCACTTCTAATAAAAAGTACCTACCAATTTCACTGAGACCTATGCAAGAAAGTCTTAAATATTGTGGAGAAATTAGAAAATTCAATGTTACATGAAGACAAGACAGAAATGAAATCACTTACAAACCACAGAACGTACTTAAATACAATGTGTGGTCTCTGATGTGACAGTTGAGTTTATAAATATATGCAAGTATGTACAATTGAACACACAAACATGTATGAAATACATTGATATATATTTCTTTGGACATGTTTTCCCTAATCTAGGTCTTTGGACAGTTTACTCAAAAGAAAATTTAAGTCTGCAAAGCAGAAAGATTCAACTGGGGTGGTTGCCTCTACTGGGCCTCCTCTACTTGGGCAGATGTGAAAGTTAGGTGAAAATTAGAATCACAAATTGAAGGTGTAGGAAACTTAAAAGGTGCATTTTGATTTATTCTGATGTGTTTTATTTGAACTGTACAGGACACAGAAAATGAGGACATAATTTTAGTACGTTCCAGGAGTCTCTCTGGAATATATATCGTTCCATCTCTGTATTAAATGAGAAGTTGAATTTCCAAGTAGAATTATTAATATTTGATTTTAGGAGGATATAAGTGCATATAAAGAAGGCGAACTCAAAAACCTCAAAAAAGTAAACACTGATTTGGCTTTTCATTTCCAATTATCTTAATCCCAGAAAAACAAAAGGTGGAGCCATTTACTGCATTGTAATTTCAGACTGGAGTTTAAGGAGGGTGGAAACTATTTGCAACAGCCACGTGTAGCTCAGGAGGACTCAGTTACTGGTGAGTATGGAGGCCACTTAATGCCATAGCACGATGTGAGTGTTTTCCATATTGTATACCTACATGTTATTATAACATATTTCCATTAGTGAGTGGAAGACCAAATATGTGTAAAGTTACTCTAGTAGGGGACAGAAAGTGACTCAGACAGCCCGATTCACATGTGGAGACTGCTTTCCACGCGTTAAGATTCCAGGCTGTTCCACAGATATTCAAAAGAAGCCTACGGGATGGTGGGTGCAATTACAATAGAAACAATTTTGTTTAATAGAATTTCAGGGTAAAATCAGTAGATATGACATATATGATTATATTTTAAGTGCAAGACATCATTTTAGGATTTCTTTTGAAAACATTTCTATTTAATCTGTGGGACAGTTTCCAGAAACAAAAAAAAAAACATCAGGTTTTGGGACGTTAAGGGAAGAAGTATTCTAAAGTTTCAGTGAACACATGAGTAGAAGCAACGGACATACACGGCAGGCCTGATAACCTTCACACAGGTCAAAGATCAGCCTGTAAAAATAAAATAATAATTGGGAGCGGAAACTCAATCATGGGGATGTTTCAAAACCAATACTATAAAATATGTTCTTCCTCATTAAATCATGTAAAACAAGAAAAAAAAACCGTAGGAAGGATTTATTAAAGAATTGTAAGTCTAGAAAATATGGATTATTTATATGCTACAAAAGTTTCACACCATTCAAAATTTTCCACCAGCTTTGATTAGTTATCTCCACAGTTTGTGTGTGAGATTGCTGGCTCACCAGGATCGCCTGTCATTTGATGACAGTAATGGTAGCAATATGCTGCTGTGACTCTTGCTACTACCGCGGTTTGCTCCCGACTGTCAAGGTATATATTTCTTGTGCTGTGTCATCCCTTTGAAACATATACACACTTCGACCTCAAAAAGAACTGGTACTGCTACATAGACATCCAGGGTCATAGACGATGCTACAGTTTGAATTCATCCTGCAGAACTCTTGCGTTGGAGTTCTAATCCCCACTGCAGTTGTGTCGGGAGGCAGAAACTCATGGGGGTGCTTAGGGCCCGAGAGAGCTGCACCCTCCTAGGTGGATCGATGTGTGTTACGAAAGGCCTACAGGTTGCAAGTCCAGTTCCTTGCTCTCTCACCGACCGATGTCTTCTGCCATTGCGTGACAAGAAGACCTTTACGAGGTGCAGCCCGTGGATCTTGGACTTCAGATCTCAGTCTCTAGTGTGTATGAGGTAAATCTTTGTAGAGAACCCAGTCTATGGTATTGTGTTACAGCAGCATAACACAGACTAAAGTGCTACTCTTTAAATGTTTCACCTAGGCCAAGTCATTTAGTCCTCAGAATAAACCAACGAGGTGGAGTCTACAATTATTCACATTTTATAGGAAAGAAACTAAGGCTCAGAGATTTCTTTGAACTGGTTCAGTGACACAGATAAAAAGACAGATTATTTAGTATCGCTGCACTAAACTGAAAATAACTAAGATTCAGAGGAGTTCGGTGACTTGTGCAAAACCCCAAAACCAGCAGGACATCTCAGCATGTCCCTGTGTGAAAGGCGAGTCCGAGCGAGCCACACTCCACAAACATGGAGAGGTGCCCGTCCACGGGACCTTTGCTCCCCTCTGGCTCCAGAGCCTGGAGTGGGGAGAACGTCCAGAACTTCCTTAAGCTCTCCAGGCCTTCGTTTCTGTCTCTGTAAATTGAAGACAGCCATGCTTCCATTACCTGGTTATCGGGAAGCATAAGTGACCAGTTACCTTTACAAGACCTACTATGACACTTGACACAAAATATTTTTAATAAATTCCACTTCTCACTTCTGCCTTTCCTTGTCACCTTGCCATGGGATCCAAGAAAATAAGAAATAAATTCATGTGGCAGGTTTTGATTCTTCATTCAAAATGGATGCAGTTTTAACACAAAGGCCTCTTTAAAAAAAAAATAAATGAATAAAAAGTTTTTCCTTGAGGGAGATATTCCCAGATAGCTTTCTAATTTGTGGAAAAAAATGCATGTCAATTTAAATGCAAACTGTGGATGATAACCTTTAGACAGTGCTATTTATATGGATAACATCAGGCCTTCCAGAAGAACAAATAGCATGGCTTCCACCTGCATGATCTCCATTAACCTTAATCAGACGTGGCAAGCTCAGAACTCTGGGACTCCAGCAGGCAGCTCCCTGATTAGCTCCACTTGGCAGTAGGTTCCTCTGGGCTGCGCATTAAAAGCCCCGCCCCCACCAGAGAGAAAGTCAGAACATGTTTTTTACAGAAAATGGATGATTATGAATGGACTGGGTACAGCATCTTCATTAAACAAATATGGCACATTGATCAGGGTGGCTGTCGGGTCATTTTGATGGATTATTTTATCCTCATTTTCCTTGGAGAAAGATGTACCAGTTAAGCTCACTGCAAAGCATCCAACCATGCTTGTAGAGCACCCCTCCCCCTTTAAAACAAACAGCCTTGTGTACTGTGGCCTATAGATCAACCACCACGGAGTCCCCCAATAATTCATCCAAGAACTCTTTATGGTTGGCTGGTCCCTTTGTAAAAAGGATATAATATCTGTCTCAAAGAGATATGTGTTTAAATATTCATTTCAACCCTTGCAAACTGAACTGAGTGTCATGTGCGCCTAGTAGCTAGAAGTACAGTAAAAATTATGAATGTATTAAAAATATTTAATTACTGTTTATCAGAGTAGACAAGAGAATACCTTAGCAGGAAAGTACAGATAATAAGACAAAGCATGGCATTGCAAAAAATGTAAACATATAAGTAAACTAGGTAAGTTAGATTTGGGAATGAATTTGTGGTTTGTGAATAATCTATCATGTAACCTAGTAACATCCCTATTCTACAGCAGCACTCTAATATCATTTATGAAAAAAATGTACTTATACAAGGTTATTTTTACTTCTAAGCTGTCTTTTTATTTCTACATATAAATCTTGAATTTAAAAAGTTAATCTCCCGGAAGATGTGCATTATTAAGTAGTAAGTTCTTAACTAGATTTTGCTAAATTCTCCAAAAGGATGATAATTTTTCTTTATCTTTACTTTTTATACAAGAGATTATTCTTTTGACTCCTTATAGCTTTAATGATGTTTTATGTAGAAACCAAATTCATTGAAACAGAGGAATGTAGTCTAAATGGGGGATTGTAGCAACCATAAATTAAGCATAAATGCTTCCTAAACATCTTCTTTATCTTTAAATTTATTTTAGATACTAAACTGAAAATAGAGGAAAATGGGAAAAGAAATTCATGTAGTTTTAGTTTTATTTTCTCAGAAATTATCGCGTTTTTGAATGTCACTATGACTATGTCTATACGAAGTGCATGTTCAGGTAAAATGATGTTTTATTAGTTACAAAGTTGTGGTGGACTAATATGATCAACTTGAGCAGGAGCGCCCCGCTGAACTGAACCAGTGTGGTGATGGGCATAGCGGATCCACCTGAGGATTGTTGCCCACACAACATAAAAGAGAATGGAGCAGAAGATAGTCGTGGGCTGTTTCCCAGCAGAAGCTCTGCTGCGGCGGGTTCTCCTGAAGGGAACTCGGCTGTTCTGGTCAAAGAAGGAGCTTGGGGCCTTGTTGTCCTCGAGGATGGCTGCTGTTGCTTCAGGGGAGCTCTGGTCTTCATCTCTGCTGTGAGCATTGCATCCTCATTCCTGTAAAGATTTCTTCAGCCGTCATGTGCAGACACGGATGTACACGGGACAGTGCTGTGGGCTCCCAGCCCTCGATTGGATCTTTTGGGTCTCCAGTGCATAGGTGGACATTCTGCACTCTTCCTGAATTTGGCTTATGGATAAATGTTGTAACTTGTAAATGTCCTGTGTTCAATCTGCTCTCTTGCAAACCACCGATTCTAGAAAGGTAAACTAATACAGAAGAGATTCATAACATTTTGGAATATTCATTCAAATACCTGAAATATAAAGAAGAAAATAAAATTAAACATTATTTCATTACATAAAAGTTATCTCCATAATATTTTGTTATTTTTTACTAACTATAGAATTTGTAGTGCTATCTTAAAATGCTTAATCATTTTTCTAGTACATATTTAATGACAGAGTTATTGGAAAAAAGTTGGAATACAAAAAATAGTTTTTAATATGATACACATTTTAAACAAAAGTGAAACTATGTGGTGTATATTACCTCAAGAAATGACCATATGATGTTATCCTTTTCTCTGAGTAAATATTTACTGACACTGTCGTTAGAGGAGTATTATGTTACCGAAACAACTTATCTAATTGCATCCCTTTTTATTATTATAAATAGTATATTGATTAATCTTTCTTCTTAAAGCCCATTTTGAGTAATATTTGAGAATAAAATCTGGTAAGTGAAATTGTTTTTAAATGAAAGGCTTTAATAGTACATTGGCAAATATTCCAAAGGTCTGGGGAAATGGATGTATATTTTACATTAATTTTGTGTTAATTTTACAAAAAAGGCATAACAGAAAATACTGCTGTGTACCTTTGATAAACATTCATACAGACATCAACAGTTCTGTGTGTCCAACACAGTGCTGGGATTTTACAGTCTAGCGAGTTTCTCCTACAATTACTCTGAGATACATAGACTCTTTCCAGGTATACATTTGAGAAAATTTAGGTTCTGTGTATTTCTCTATCTTTTTTCCTGTGTTTATTTTATTTTATTTTATTTTATTTTATTTTATTTTATTTTTGTCGTGTGTGAATTCAAAGGAAACTTTAGCATTAATCTTTCTGAGATTCTAATGACAAAATAATGTTGAATTTTTAATGTTCCTGTAAGTGTGTATGTAAGCATGTGCATAGTTTCTGTAAGTGCAATTATCTATGTTATTCCTCACTTGAAATTGTACACATTATTTTAAAATATTTTCCCGTTTTATTGATCCATACTGCTAACTCCAATTAACAATTTGGATTGTGCCTTCCAATAGCTTTCTCCATGTTCATGAAACCAGGTATTGGTAGTTTCTTTCTTTTTTTTTCCCCTTTAAAATAATCAAAGAATGTATTTTACATGTATTCTCTGTAGTTTGCTTCTCTCAGTTCACAGCAGATCACAAATTGCCCTCCAAGTAAATCGAGAGGGGTGCAAATTTTGCATGCATTTGAAGTGCAAAATTATTCCTCATGTAACAAAAAGTTACCATATACTTGAGCAGTTTCAAGTTTGTCCTTACAATAAATAATCTACTAATTATTTTGAACAAAGCAGTAACTGGGAAAAGCATGTTATCTTACCCATCAGGTCTAATTTGACATTTTTGTAGAAATTAATTACTGGAAATTTTAAAAAGAATCATTAAAGAATTCTTTAGTTTGGAAATTATTCTGAAAAGCATAATCTCATAATTTTAATTGCTGAATAACACAGTACACATATTTTTTGAAAAATGTCTATGGATTTCCTCTATAGATTTGAAGTATTTTCAAACCTGTGTTTGATGACACTTCTATTCTCATCAGGAATATGTGAGGCAACCCTTAATTACATGTGCTATACTTTTTTATGGCTGCTGTCTATTTGATGGGAAGATTGGTATGTTATCTTTAAGAAATAAACTTTATTTTTTAGAGTAGTTTGATACACTGAGAAGAACCGAAGGCCTTGAAACATATCACCACATTTGCTGTAAGAGCAGGTGCAAATGATCGCATGTCTGTATTTTAGTAAGTGTTAACTTCTTAGTGGGCCCGGAGTGTAGTAGTCCCAAAGAGTCCATTGTCCTCTTTTTCTTGCAAAGGAGAATGCTGGCCACTGCTGAAGTGACACCAGAATGTCTCAGAGTGAGAGAGCTGATCAGGATGTTGCCTGGCATGACGACTGGACGGGATTAGAGTTTCCGCATCACTCTACGTGCACTTGAACATTTTTCAAACATGTTCACTGGTCTATGACCCTTGAACAAACAGCTATATGTTTCTTAAACTGGGCGCATTACTTTGACCCAGTCCAATGCCTAATTCATTTTAGGATGTTCTTAGTTCTTTGTTAGCGTACTCGTCTGTGACTGCAGAATAGCCTCCTGGCATTTAAAGGTGTTTGAACCATTCCGCCTCTTTAGCAAACAAAGCACTTCTTTGCTAAGGCAGAAGGATTTTAAATATGATCTCATCTAGCCCCTAGGCATAAAAATGAGCTCTGTCCTGCATTAGCACACCAAATCAGAAGATTGCTAAGACGAGAACATTGTCGTAATGACCCCAAGAGTTCGTGCAATTTAAAATCTTGGCTTTCTTTATGCTCTACTTTTTTCCCCACCGGTAGATTCCTGCCCCATCTTAAATTATTCTCATCCATTTCAACCCACAGAAATAAATGTCTTCTGTTCCTCCTCGTTCTCGAAAGATAACCGTTAACTACTCAGTGATTGTGTGAATCATGGGTCCAAAGTTTAATAGAGCTAAAATGGGGAGAGAGAGGAGAAAATTTGTCTTGGTTATTTTCTGTTCAACTATGTTAAAATGAAAATAGGCAACCTTAATTTTAGAGTACTTAATGCAAATACCTATTTATTTTAAAACCGTGGGCAAAGAAAGTAGGTATGGCACCTTCTCTGTAGTCTTCTGCACTTGCTCCTACAACAAGGACACAGTCAGTGTGTTCAGCCTTGGGGACGGGTAAAATCTGAGAGCGAGGAAATGAAAGTGTTCTTCACTACTACAGTCACACCACTTAGGAACCTGCACTTAAGAATTCATGTAGCATAAATAGACTCTGAATTTACTTTTTACACCATTAATGGAACAGTGAGGCCACAGAAATTCCACTATGTGGATGGCGTTCTGCTCTCTCTTATGACCGAGAGGAGACTCTTTCTAAATCAGAACCATTTTCTATATGTGTGGTTATTCAGCTCCATGGCCAAGGTGCAGGGAAACTACCCTCTTTCACCACGAGTTCATTCTCTTCTGATACAGCGAACTACAGGAATGAAAATCACTAATGAAAATCTGTGACAGCGCTGTCTAACAACCGGTTCTTTTCTTTCTCAAATACTTTTCTTACGTAAAGTGCTACTATGCTCATTTCATTTTTTTGTTGTACACTAAGGTAAGATAGTTCCGAGCAGAATTTCTGAAGTATCTCCCAGTGTGACTTTTTAGGTATGAGTTGAAGGATCACCCAAGAGGGTTAGTTAGTGTCCAACTTAGAGGTGTTTTTCTTGTATATTATTTCAGTATATACAATCTGAAACATATCGTTCCTTATTTCTGTTTTCATAGTTAGAATGCAAAATTAATTATCTTCTATTTTATGTGTATCACAATTTTTAGAAGATCTTTGAGAGATGTTACAGTTTTGAAGTGAACTTTAAACAGCAGAAGTGATTTGAGGGCTTCAGAAGGAGGAAAGGAAACAAATAGAAACTGTGTGAGGAAGAGGTGACAAGAAAATCCTTTTTTTCTATATCACAAATATATTTTTTTTTTAATTCTGAAACAACCCTAAAAGTAATATAAATCAATAAATGCCACATCCATCATTTGGAATGGTGTTTCTGTTGAAGAAGGTTAGAAACTCTGGCTAAAATAATTAAAAATGCATCGAGATGATAAAAATATCGTAAAATAATGAAAATGTCCAGAATAGAATCTAGTGGAAATTTATCAGACTATTGAAAAAAGTAGTCTGGAGAATTTGGCAACTGTGGTTGCACCAAGCCACAGACAGTGATAGAGAAACAGCGCAGCACAGGCTCCTGGGGCCACTGCAGCCGGCCCTGCTCTGAAAGGTGCAAATGTGTGCCCTAGTCAAGCTTCTCCCCACCAGAGGGAGCGCAGGAGTGTGGTCTCAATGTCACCAGGTTTTAGCAGGCCATTAATTATGTGACAGTTAGGTCAGAGCGGGAATAGATGTCTTTAAGTATATATAACTGTAAAGAAAGCTCTTTGAGAGTATATTTAAAAAAGTAATAGTAGAGCAACCAATTTAATAGAAAAATATACAAGAGACTTGAACATGCTCTTCACAAGTGAAGATAACCAACACTTTGGAAGTGCTTAATTTGTTAGTAATCAGAGAAGTGTGAACTCATACCGCAGTAGCACACTGATGCTCACTCATCAGAGGGGACTAAATGGCTACTCTTGCAACTGCTGATGGCCACTGGTGTGAGATGCTCCTCACTCATGCTCACGGGTGAGGATGAAAAGCGACGAGACACTATGGAAGGCCGGCATTCTGTGCTCAAAGCAAAGGTTACCCTATGGCCCTCAATCCCTCAGTCTATGCCTCTAAGATGAGTGCCCATGTTCACCAAGAGAAAGGCAAAAGAAGGTTTCCAGTATGATTACTTGTAATGGGAACGGAAACAGTTCACATAAAGATCAGTACATTATATAAATATACTCTGCTTCATTCACGTACTGGAATTCCATAGAATGACAAAATGCCATTAGATGGCCACCAACAACACTGACGCTGTTGTATAAAGCAGTGATGTAACACTGTGTACTTTATGATTGTACTTGTACAGTTAAAGAAAAGCAAAAAAAAAATCAATGTCTAGTATCTGGGAATGTGTGTCTTGTTCTAAAATGCTGATGAAGAACAAGAAATTAGTTATAAAATTCAGAAAAATAGATACCTTTGGGGGAAAGAAGAGGCTCACGAATGAGAGAGGGGTCTCAAAAAGGCTTTTAGGAGTCTAGTGATATTCTCCGTGTTGTTCGGATTGATGATTTGCTCTGATGACTTTTAAGTTGTAAATATTTGCTTCAATCTCCACTCTGTGTGAATCCAAAACCCCAAACAATGCTATGTGTAAAGACCATAAATAAAATCACAGGAGTGGTGATTTTATTTGGCTAATTGAAATAATTCGAATGAGAGAACATAACAAACTGTAAGGCGATCAGTCCATTTAGCACAATCCATATCACAGTTCTGCCCGTGTCAAGGACTGTCATTTGCCATTCGAGAATGCTGCCATGTGAACTGGGTAATATGCTGGGCCCGACTAGTAAAAGGCAGGTTTTTGTCCAGCCTATGGAAATATGATTAAATACAAAATAAAATGTATTTTGAGTAACTAAAAAAATCCAAATCTGGTTAAGAAAGCTTTTGAAATGCCTTTCTTTTTTTCTTCCCTTTATTTCAAAGTTTTGTGAATAATATGCAATACTTTATGTCTAATTTGTTTATGGACGTTATCTGTAGGAGTACCTTGACGTTTTGCTTAGGAAAAAAAATACACAACAGAAACTTATTTAGAATGACAATTAGTGCCAGTGTCTTGCTTGGAAGTTCACATGTAAATGTCCCATCGATCGATCACACTGTCACAATCCATGTGTACTGCATGGTGAGGGACTGAAACCAACATGCCCCATGGTCAGGGCCACTTCTTATGGGATGTAACAGAGAAGGAGATTTGTGGATTGTCACACTGCAGGAGGACAGCAGAGGAGAATCCATTTCTGTATCTCGTAGACATCTGGCTCCAGGTGGGATTTTATTGACTGCTGTTAGGGGCAGAATAATCTCACTCCACCCTTTTCCCATGTGGTGAAGCCAGGGCCCCCATAAATTCATTTGGTGGAGATAGGAATTAGGCTTCCTTTTTGATTTGAAGAAAATTTGATATATTCCAGTCTCACAGCAGTCATTAGAGAGAGATTAAGGTGACTCCTGCAAATCATAGGTGTAAATATTAATAAGATCTTATTTAGCCCCAGTCCCTTCCAAAGTAGAATGAGTTTCATATTCTTTTCCAGTGTGTTCCCATTAAGATCAATATCCAGAATGCAAGCTGATTAGACTAGGTTTAAGATAAAGGGAGAGGTGAGCTTTCCTGTTTCCCTGTGAAGACTCTTCTCTCAAACCCCACAAATGGGAAACGGAATTTCTTCTTTCACCGAGAACCTTCCTGAACCCAGAAATACTCCTAGCAATTACCACTTTCAAAACCTTTCGTTAAAAGGGTCAAAAAACAGTCTACGCAGTTTTCTCAACAATAGAAGGACAAACACCCAAATGCAAAGCACAAATGAATACAGATTTCATTCATAAACTATTGGTGGTCCGCAACCTGTATAGTATGTGTGGTTCTCTTTCCTCTACTCTTGGCACAGCAGACATTGGCATGCTGACTTTGATAGCAATTCTGAGTGTTTATTTCCTGTGGCTCAGAAGTTGGACTTCTAAGAATTTAGTCCCAATTACAGTGCGGGATAACACACTGGGTGATATATGCAAATATATATATTAACATTGGTTATAATGGAAACAATTTAAATACTGATAGAATGGAATAATCAGCTCTTAGATTCTATGACTCTAATAAGGAAATAGCTTCCTAATATATATGTAATTTTTATACATATATCTTTTAAAATTTATCATATATATCTGTGTATATTATGTTGTTTTATATATATATTTGTGTACAGACATGCACACAGTAAAATCACTACAGTTAAAGGTAACTATCCATCATCTTCCGCATTAACTTTATTGTGCAGATGATGAGAAAGCTGAGAATATATTTTCTTATCAAATTTTCAGTATACACTACACTATTATTGACACCAATTCTCATACTATGTATTAGAGGTTTAGATTTATTAATCTTACCTGACTGCAAATTTGCATCTTTTGTTCTCTATCTCATTTTCCCCTCCCTGCCCCAATATTCGGTTTCATTCTGTTTCTATTTATTTGATTTAAAAAAATTTTTTTTTGATTTTGTATTTAGGTGTGATCATACAGTATTTTCTTTCTGTCTTCCTTATTTCGCTTAGCATAATATCCCACATTTATCCATGTTGTCATAGATGACAGTATTGTCTTTTTTAAAGGCTGAATAATGCCCCCTTGTGTGTATTTATCTGTTCATTTAATTTATCCATTTACTTATTCATTTGTTGATAGATGTTAGGCTGTTTTCATATCCTGGCTATTGTGAACAGTGTACCAATAAACAAAGAAGGAGAGATATCTCTATGAGGTGCTGATGTCGTCTCATTTGATTATATTTCTAACAGAAAGTTCGTTGGATCATATGATGGATGTTTTTCAAATTTTGAGGAAACTCTGTACTGTTTCCCACAATAGCTGTAGGAATTTCTATTCACACTAACAGTATGTACCACACAGGAATGACCTTTTCTCATGGCATTTTTAAGTGGGAAACTTTATGTCATTGTTTATGTGAAACAGCTTTGCCACACATTTGTATCAACACAAATTTCCATACAAAAGCGTGTAAAGGTACTCATTCTACGATACTAACAGTCACCTGTGACTACTGAGCTACACATAACATACATTTCCCTTTATTTCACAAAGGTATATCTCCACTAATAAGAATAATATTAAGAGACGAACAACCTTGAAAAGTCAGGTTCCAGTAAGAAAATTACTGGACAGATGAAGCAACAAATTTGAGATCTACGGGGGGGATTTTGTCTTTCAGTATAGTTTTCTTGGGAGTAATTCTATGTTCTTCTGTGTTGGAAAATCTGGTCTTAAGTGCCTTCAGTAGCAGTAACATCCATCACAAAATTAACTCAGCTTGCAGACAATTGATTGTACCAGACTTAATTTTTAGTGTGCTATATCTTGTGCATACGTAACACCCACTATAGAATAATACAGTGATGAAAGGACTGAACTTCCACAGAAATGTAGCCGGATAACCCCAAACACAGCACGTACCTGACATGCCTGTACTTAAAGCACATTATGGCCTCAGAGCTATAACTCTGGGAAATTTATTCTCTTCTTCCTCTAATTTTCAGGTTTATGGGCTGCTGTTGTATTAGTGCCTGTGTCTTACTTATGTAAAAGAAATCACGGTTTTCACCTGGAAACTTCTGTGTATAGGGAAAAGAGCAGTAATTCTGGTGTCATCAAAAAGTTGGGTTAAGTACAGTTTTTATTTTTTTATGACTGAAAGGAATTTAACTTGGACTTTAAAGTCCTTATCAGTAAAATGCCGATAATGGTCCAAAATATACCAGGTTATGGGAAAAACTGGATAAGCTCTCTTTTTAAAAGTGCCTAGAACAGAGTATCTTATCTACTTAGGACATATTAGGCTTCAGTGATTTAATTGGCATTGATAGTAAGAAATATTTATTTATGTTTATTTATGTGGTAAGAAGCCCGGAGGAGGTATCATTCAGGATTTGACTAATGTAGTCGTTAAATCACCTCATCGGCATCACTGGATCTTTTTCTCTTTTCGTGTTTTTGTTCTCGTGTGTCAGCTTTTCCTGTCTGTATTGACTGGTTAGTTCTTGGTGGCAGGCTGGCTGCCACAGTGCCAGACATCAAGGAAGAATCAAGGAAACCTTTTCAACGAGACATCCAGCAAAATCCTAGTTTCATCCCATGATTCAAATGCCCAGATCTAAATGTAAGGGAAAGGGGTCTGTGTTTGGCTGAGACTGAACTGAGACTTGTGAGAATTTTCCTGAAGGATGGATCGATGAATAGACAGAAAGATGAAAGGATGAAAACTTAGGATTCTACACACAGAAAAAAATTTCAAATATAATCTTTTGAAATCTATTTGTGTGACTTGCAGGATTCTGATAAGCCATGTACTCAATCAGATTAATATTAACACTCTCTCACCCAGTTCCCTAGCAATCAGTTAGGTACAGACTCAAGTCGTTTGCACTTTTGTATTTTGGTCTTATTTGATTTAGGGATTGCTTCTTAATAGGCTGTTTTTAAAGATTGATAACTTAAAAATAACATACCGGTAGGAATATTAGATGAATCTATCCAAGACGGTGGTCAAAGATAATAATGTGCTCCTGAATTTGGTGTGATAGAAATTTGTTAATAAGACAGATGGGATCTTGGATGTCTCCCAAAGGCTTGCAGGTTAGGTGTTTGTTACTCAGATTTGAACTATTGGAAAGTGGTGGAAAACTTAACAGGTCTGGCCTCCTGGGGTGTGTTAGGTCATTGAGGGCACACCTGGAGAGAGGACCATGAGACATCTGTCTCATCTTTTTGCTCTCTCTTCCATGTTCCAGCCAAGAGGTGAACGGCCTCGCTATACCACGTGCTTCCCACCATGATTTGCTCTGTATCTTCAGGTCTAAAAGTAACAGGCCAATTGGTCATGAAAAGGAACCTTTAAAAATGTGGGCCAAAGTAAACATTCTTTCTTCATTAGCTGATTTTCTTAGGTGTTTGTTATAGTGACAGAAAGCTGACTAACACCAGATAATAATTCTTCCCTTGGGTTTTTCTGAAACCTTGAACATTAATATTTCCATTATGATTCTTTAAAAGTAAAAATGTACAAATTCTAGTTTTGACTATGGTTTTAGTCTAGTGGTATACCCTCTAGAGCTGGGCTGCTCTCTGACTAGCCTGTGGGTAGCTGGATTTTCAAAAAGAACGTGCAGAGGGGAGGTAAACACACACACACACACACACACACACACACACACTTGTGTGGACTTTACTTTTACTCTAGCATTGTGTCTGCATGCTGCTTTAGTAAATTTCTCTCTGGGCTTAAAGATGTTTTTGAAGGGTAGGGAGGGAAAGATTCTGCTTTGAACATGAATCTTTTATTACTTACCCTCTTACACCGAGAATAATGTAGGACATTAGCTTGGCCAGTAATAGTAAAACAGGTTGCAAATATCAAACCACAAAAATGCAAGGTTTTTTTTGCCAAGTCCCCACAGAAATGAAACTATGGAGGTTCAAAAGTACATACATACTAACAAGAAAAATGTAGATACCAACAGATAACGTTTCTAAATAATTTCTAAAGGAAAGAAATCATGCAACTGACTAGAACAAACAAGGCCGGGCTGTGCGGTTGTAGAAATATCAATAAATACGCCCGAGAGCTCGTCATCTCAGAGTGGGAGAGGCAGGCAACAAGAACGAGTGAAAGTTAGCATGAAGCTGCTAAAATTTAATACTTCAATTAGAATACTAGTTCAAAGAAAGCTCATACCATATTTCAAAGCAAATAGGAACAGCTGGCAAAAAAAGGCAGACACAGAAGACACTCATGTCTATATTTTTCTAATATATGTTCTAGAGAGGATGCGAACATGTAAATCAGGAAATTGTAAAAAGATACAATAGAAGATAATTTCCTTTAAGACAAGGTGCATACTTCCAATGACTGAGGAGACTTAAAAAGAGATGCCTATGAACGGGAAGAAACTGACAGGGCATCAACACAGGCACAATCTCGTAAAAGTTAGGAAAATCATCAATTATGTGTACTTCAACAATATGCAGGAATCATACTGGCAGACAAATTCCATTATTTATAGATTCCATCTTTTGAGAATAACCTAATCACTAAAAATATTTATAACACCAAAGTAATATTCATGGTGCTTACATGATTATTTACATGCCCAGAACAGTGAGAAATTTAAATCGAAATGCACACATTCCCAGCTCGGCTGGAACAAGGTGACTCTCTGCTGCCTGTTTGGACTTTCACACTGTAAACACTGCCCTTCTCCTGGTCCTAGTGCGACGTGTTTTGAATGTGTATGCTTTTTGTTGTGGCTACTCTGTTTAAAATGACTACAACGCATAATGCCAAAGTACCAGTGAGTGTTCCCAAGTGCAAGAATTCTATAGTGTGCTTTATGGAGAATATTCCTGCACAAGGTGAACTTTGTTCAGTAGTTATAGTGTCATTAACTATGAGTTCAACATTAACAACAACAAATATATATTAAAGGCATATTACTCAAACAGAAACACACATTTAAAAACATCTAGGTATTGCTCAGTTAATTAAAATTTTGTAGCTAGTGGCTCATAGAAACCGTGAATTTCTAGTTGCCAACTTTTCCAAGTTTGCTAATTCAGTGTTCACAGCCACTTCGTAGAATAAAATCACGGCAAATAACAGAAAATAACTGTATGTTTTTGCAAGAGACAAGTATTAGACCTTCTTTCTATAACACTGGACAACTTCATCCAGTAAATCAGAATTAAAGTACAAAGAAGCTTGTTTCAAACTTCTTTCTACATCTAACAAAACTCTTACACAAGTATGCACTTGGAACGAAGATTTTATTTTTCATCCAATTAAATATATACGAAATAAAGAGAGTGATGATATCAAGGAAATAAATGAGAGATACAAGATAAGAAAAATGAAGAACTGAGGAATAAGGAAGTAAATGGTGGAGCGCTGTAAAGTAAGCTCAGGCATCCACTAGTCAAAAACAGAGAAGGAAACACTTGCGCTCTGAAACTAGAGGGGAAAAAGAGAAATGACTTTGTGCCATTTGCCCCTCTAGACCCACATTCTGTCCCTTCTTTACCTGCCTTTCAGCCTTGAAAAAAAATGATCTACTTGAATTTGATCAGTGAGCTACTTTATGCACCAGCGTCAGGTTGGGACAGTCAGGGGATGGGACCGGATGCACTGAAGGTGGTCAGGTCATTGCTCTGTTGGTTCTCTCTTTGCAAAGTTGCTTGAGGCTGGCTTGTCCTGCGATCAAGGGTGACTCTTTCTGTCAGTTTGGCTGACTCTCTACAGGTCTCTCATTTTGGGTCCCAATGATTATTCTCTGCCACCATTCCCATAGGCCCAGGATGGCGATGGCTCTGCTGTTCTTATACTGTGTTTTTATAGTCTACGTTGCACCTCCTTACACACCTCGCCCATAACTCTGTAAATATCTCTTCATAAATAAATGCAAGTGATTTTAATTTACACATGTCTATAAAACTTACAGTACACAATAAAACCGAGTGTCAGAATGGTGAGAGATAATGATAAATTCACCTGAGTCTTTTGCCCAATAAGTACATAAGAAAAATTAAAAACACAGGGAAAAGCCACATTATATGTAAGTTTTTCAAATTTGAAGAAAATTACAAAGAGGTAGAAAGATAGAATTTATTTAAACTTGATGCCAGATATTATACTTTTATAAGGTTAGAGTTTATGGAATTGAACCTATGAGAAATGTATAAATAAAAAGTCTACTCCAAAAAAAAAAAAAAAACAAAATAGAAAAGTCTACTCCACAAGGATTTTTGGTTCATTATTCAAAATACTATATTAATAAAAATACAATTTGTTGGAACTCACATTATAGCAATCTGCTGACTTGGTTGTAATAGTAAACTAGAGGTATGTTTTAAAACTCTTTAATAAAAAAGTAAAATTTTATACATTGGATAGTGACGAGTGGAATCACAGGAGGGATTTGGAGAAAAACGCAGGTGTTCATATATATATATATATATATTTTATTAAAGTTAATGATTATGACTTCTGGATGTTATTTAAACTCACAGAGCTAATTACTAAAATACATATTTCTAAATATCTACATCTAGAGTCAAAGACATAGAGTCATATGGTTCAAAATATATTTTGAAGGGTGTTAAAGGGTTTTGAAGGGTTAAATAAAGTATTTTAAAATTAAGAGACCAAAGAAAGAGAAGATAAAGTACAATTGAGAGTCAGTTGAAAGTTGATACTATACAAAAATATATGAACAAAATATAGAGATTATTGTAATATAGCCACATGTTCTCATATATACAAACAGGATAAAGTTGGAAGTACATAAACATACACACACACACACACACACACACACAAACGATCTGTGTGCATATGTGTGTGTACATCCATTAAGGGTATAGGACGTATTTCCATCTTAACTGAGGATGGATTCCTAGGAGTACTTGACATATTTTTTGTGGAATTTCTTGTTTGTCACAAGCTCTTTATTCTTTTTGGCATGTGAATACAGAGCATTTGTTACAGTTTAAGAATATGTGCTAAAGAGTCTTCCGTGTCTATCAAAGTGGAGGAACAGGAAACAGATTTGCCCTTCTGCACGAAATAGTTTTTTAAAAAATTGGAATAAACAAAAAGGGAGCAGACAGGAATTGCTCATATTAAGAACTGGCATCACTGTAGACTTCACAGATTTTATAAAGATAATAGGGACTATTTTAAACAACACTGTGAGATGGATAATGTGTTAGTCATTTTCTCAATGCTCAGAAGCAACACCCAGCACTCAAATTTAAAGGAGGAGGGGTTGAATTTGCTTGTGGTTCCATCCGCAACCAGCCGGCCCGAGACACAGACGCCTTGGCTGGAAGGGCGAGGCAGGACGAAGCTGCTTAGTTCACCGTGGCAAGGAAGTGGAGTTGGGGGACAGGTGGCAGGACAGAAGAGACAAGAGACCAGGCGTAGACGTCAAGGTCACACCTCTGTGACTCTCGAAGTGTGCTCCACCCATCCTTGGGGCAGTTCCCCAAACCACTCAGGTTTAAAGCCAGCGCTGACCACCACAGATAAACTCCTGTAAAAACACAAAGTAACAGAGAACTCGTGATAACAGAGGTTATATGGATAGCCTTGAATTCAATCACGAATTTGTTCTTTGTTTGAAATCTTCCGCAAAGAAATTTCCAGCCTCAGACTGTTTCCCTGATTAATTCTACCACCAAACATCTAAGGAAGAAGTGACGCTATTTCCACATAATTTCCTGGAGATAATTAAAGAAGAGAAACTACATCTCTTCGATAAATGCATTGTTACCTTGCTATGAATACCAGGTAAGGACAATATCATGAAATAAATGTAGAAATACGTACTTCTTGTGAACATTGACACAAAAATTTTTAAAAATTATATCAAATCAAATCCAACAATTGTGAAAAGTATATAATTCATCCAGTTGCTTTTACTTTTGGTTTAATATTTGAATCAAATAATTGCATAACAACATCATGATTAATATAACTTTAAAAATAATAGCATCTAATACATGAAGATGAGCATATTTATTCTCAACAATATTTTATTTATTTATTTATTTATTTATTTATTTATTTATTTATTTAATTTATTTTTTTGGTGGTGCCGGGGATCGAACTCAGGCTCTTGTGCTTACAAGGCAAGCACTCTAATCACTGAGCTAAATCCCTAGCCTCTCAACATTTTAAAAGATAATCTCACTAACATTTTGCAAAATTTCACTAAATTTAATGACAAATATGATGAGTTTTATGGGTACAGGACATTAACACCGTTTCTCATTAGGAACTGTAAAACCATGCAGAGAGAAATAGCAAAAGTTTAGAGAAAAAAAAGTTTAAAACAGTACAGAATGGGAAGCACTTGCTCCAGAGCTGGATGAATGTCCTAATACATCTTAGTTTTTGGTATTTGCTCCTTCATATTTCTAGGACAAATACATAGACAACTATTCTTGTGAGCTACCAAGTTAAGATAACATCAGAAAAATTGCAAATGTACCATTGACTCACTGGTTACTTTTATGAGAAAAACAGAAAAGACTGAGGAAAAAGAAATAATCTTTATTTCTTATTCATAGACAAGGCTGAACTGAGTGTACATAAAACACAAACAAAATACTACCAGATAACTCAATATCATTTATTTTATTAAAATAAAGTCTTACTTGTAATTAGGGGAAGAGTGACTATGAAAAATCACTGTGTCTCATAGGAGTTCACTAGTTACACTTCAGAAGGTCTTGAATCAGGCATTAGTTTTCAAAATGTTATTTAGAGTGTTATAAATGCACTGATTTTTTTTTGTTTCTTTTTGTGATGCCAAGCAGCTGCCAATAAATTTTCTAGCAGATTATTTTTATACAATTAGAAAAGATAATAATTAAAACATGTAGTCTTCCTTATACTCTTGACACTTTTAAATATAGTATATATTTCTATCAGTGTTTTTGGGGTAAATTTTCAGATAATAAACTGCATGAACCATTGATAGTGTTTTCAATGTGCCCATGTAGTGAATATGTATTGGGTCTCACTTGTTTTAACTTACATTTCACTGGTGATTAGAGATATTCAACATCTTTTCATTTTTATGTGCCATTTGTGTATTTTGCTGTGATAAAATTATTATCTGTCCATTTTTTAAAATTTGGTAATGGATTTTCTTATTATTGGATTGTAAAGAGCTCTTTTTATTTTGTCAGTTTTGTATATTACAAACATTTTTCACGGACTGTGGCTTATTGTTTCACATTAGTGATCGACTTTAAATTTTGATGAGTTTCAGTTAATCATTTTCTTTTTGTCCTTACAATTCTGAACTACGAACCATAAAGTTCTCTGAGAGTCGGAAGTTTATGATTTAGCTTAGATCCAAGAATCATTTGGAATTCACTTTTTCTGTTGTGTGAGAAATGTGTGTGAGCATATGTGTATTGTTTTTTGGTCAAAATAAAAAAAAATTAGTTCAAAATGGATCTTAGGCCTAGATTTAAAGTAAAGCAATGATGAAACTTTTAGAAGAAATTATAAGGGCAAAGTGTGTATGGTTTTCAGACTAATGTGTTTTGTGGGGTTGGGGATTTAGCTCAAGTGGTAGAACACTTGCCTAGCAAGCACAAGGCCCTGAGTTCGATCCTCAGAACTCAAAAGAAAAAAAAAAGTTTTTTGACACTTTGCTCAAAGCACAAAGAATATAGTTTTCCTTAATGCTTTCTTTTTTTTTTTTTTTTACCAAGAACATGTATTGGTGGTACATTATATACATAATGATCATAATCAACATGGTTACTTTGTACCTGTACATCATGTATCTTGGCTTTCTCCCCTCTTCCCCTCCCCTCCCTTCTATTCACCCACCCCTCTCTATTGGCAACAAGTTTATTTACACTTTTCCATTTTTTTCCCTTTCATCTTACTTTTCTTTTAACCTTCTCCTTTATCCCCATTTTCCCTATCTAGTTCTCCTCTCTTTTGAATACTATCTCTTTTTTTTAAAACATAATATCTATTATACCCCTTTGTCCTTATTTACACTTATGGTTTCTCACAACAGAGAAACAATTTGATGCGTACTGATAAGTGTCTGATTTATTTCACTTAATAGTATGTTCTCAAGGAACATCCATTTACATACAAATGACTCTAGTTTATCCCTTTTTATGGCAGTGTAGTACTCCACTGTGTAGAAAAACCACATCTTCTTTAGCCATTCATCAGTTGTTGGGCATTTAGGTTGTTAAAATGGCCATACTTCCTAAACTACTATACAGATTTAATGCAATTCGAATCAAAATTCCAACAACATACTTCACAGAATTAGAAAAGGCAATCATGAAATTTATCTGGAACCAGAAGAGACCAAGAATAGCAAAAACAATTCTGGGCAACAGGATTAAGGCAGGGGGCATCACAGTCCCAGACTTGAAATTATATTATAAAGCTTCTGTGATAAATACAGCATGGTATTGGCATGAAGACAGACCCGAGGACCAATGGAACAGGCTAGAAGATGCAGAAATAACTCCAAACACACTCAAATATCTCATCTTCGACAAAGGAGCCAAGCACCTTCACTGGGAGAAAGATAGCCTCTTTAATAAGTGATGCTGGAAAAATTGGCTTACCACATACTGAAAAATAAAACTAGATACATGTCTCTCAACATGTACTAAACTAAGATCAAAGTGGATCAAAGATCTAAACATTAAAACAGAAACACTAACTCTCCTGGAGAATAAAATAGGAGGAACTCTTCAAGACATAGGGGTTGGGAAAAAATTTATGAATAGAACTCAGACTGCACGGGAAACAATACCAAGAATCAATGCTTGGGACCACATCCTATTAAGAGGCTTTTGCACAGCAAAAGAATATAGTTTTTAAACTAGACTTCACCAAAGATTTTGCCCTGTAAGGCTCTGTTAAGAGAATAAAAAATGAAGGTAAGTCTTCCCCCAGTTCATTGCATTTGCAGATCTTATGTCTAATAAAAGACTTGTATCTAATGTGTATAAAGAACATCTAATGAAAACTGTAACACACATGAACTGAAACTTCTTGAAATAAGATACATGGCTGCCAAGTAAGTACGTGAAAAGATGTCCAGCATCATTTATTGTGAGTGAAATGCAAATTAAGATTCTGAAAGCCAAAAAAAAAAAAAAAAAAAAAGATTCTAAAAGCCCTCTCCTCCAAAAAAAAATGAGAACATGAGAAAAATTGTCAAAATCAAAATGTTAAGAACTTTGAAAAGGATTTTTTTTTATTTTTTTTATCAAGAACATGTATTGGTACAATGTATACGTAATGATCACATTTATCATGGTTATTTTGTACCTGTGTATGATGTATC
>PVJO010013148.1:0-52791 GCA_004026905.1 Hystrix cristata
GCAGAAATAACCCCAGGCACACTCAAATACCTCATCTTCGACAAAGAAGCCAAAAACCCTCATTGGAAGAAGGATAGCCTATTTAACAAATGGTGCTGGAAAAATTGGCTAACCACATGTCGAAAATTAAAACTAGATATATGTCTCTCACCATGTACTAAACTCAAATCAAAGTGGATCAAAGATCTAAACATTAAAATAGGTAGTTTTATTTTACTAAATGCAGGAAAATTGAGATGTTCTGTGGAATGTACATGTTCCTATAAAACTGTACTGTGTATTTAGAATATACTTTAAATTGTAAGCCAGATTTTAAAAGATTGAACAATTTATACAGCCACAACAGCACAATTTGAATGGCATAATAATATTTGAAATCTATAAATACCCAGGAATATGATTTTGAAAATTGCAAGCATTTTAATAGTTTGTGGAAGAAGAGAGAGAAAATGTATTGAGTCAACTTTTTTTTAATACAGATGTTTAAAAATGAGCACTTTTGTGGGTGGCTAAGAGAACGAGTCATCACCAGAAATTATCCCAGAGACTTATTATTGCAGTTTTTTTGCTCCAGTATATCAGGGCAATAAAATTTGGATTTCTTCCAGCTTATAATTAGAGGTAGCTAACAGTGAAAAGAAATACGGGGCATTTTTGAATATGCAGGATGACATTTTTAGGATGACCTTTTTGATAATAAAGACGTTTTCTTATTTCACTCATTTGTGTTGTTTATTATCTTTTTGTTTCACTGAAGTGCTCGCAATTTTTTGTTAAATTGTCCAAGCGGTAAGCAGTGATGGTAAATGTGAACACACATTCACCCCAGAGTTGGTTCACTAGGTGTTGGAGCTAGAAAGTTGACCTGGTTGTCCTCTTCCCCCTTTAGAAAATTTGGCGTTCTAGACTCCTGTTACATAGATGAAATAAGAGAGACCTCAAAGTGTTGGGAAATATGGGAAAATAAGAAGCACTTCGTTTTAATTTCAGCCAACAGTGTACTGTGTCGCGCTTTAAAACAAAAGACAAGCAAAATAGGAAAGACGACAGGTGAAATTCTTCCTTTTCCAAAAGTCTTCAAATTAATACGATACCTGTAAATAATTTAACGCTGAATGAACCCTAATATATGATTCATGTACTGTTAGAGCTGTCCGTGGCTCATCCTTCTTCTGGAAAGAAGAAAATCCATTCTCTCTGTATGGAATTATTTGAAATACTATGTTCTAATTGGCAGTAGAAATATTACCAACCGTGTCACTACTTTTTATGAGGGTATTTCCCTCGTGTTCTGCATTTATGCACCAGGATATTTTATTTATTCAATCTTATATAACATGTTCTGAAGCACACAGCGTGGTGTCACATGAGCCATCGCTATCATATGCTGATAGAACATTACTTTTTATTTTATATAATTGTGAATTTTAAGTAAATATTTCTTGTAGCTATTATTGCACAAATTTTACAACAAAATTATACAGGAAAAAATAAAATTATAATGAAGATAAGATACTCAAAGGCTGTTATATAGAGAAAATTGTTATCAGAAAAATAAGTACAAATGTTTTAATTTTCAAAAACACTCCATGTCTTTCCTAATTTTTACTTCTAAGTAATAATCTGACTTTTGAAAGTTTTTGGGTGACTTTTCACCCTTATCGGGGGAAAGTGTCCTTGTAATGACAGAGAACAACTGCCGTCTTTTGAACACGTATGTGCACAATCCGTACCGTCCTGGTTGTGATAAATATTAGTTTTCCATTGTTGCTTTTAGATTTTCTTCAGAACATGTTCTATAATATAAGATTAATTCAACATAACATCCTTGTGAGGAAATGTAGAATATGAAGGGAACATCTTTCTTATAAGAAGTAGTGACATGATTGGTCATATTTCTACTGTCAGTTTAAACACAATTTTTTAATATGTGAAAAGCACATAGAAATATGACTAATATAATTCCTTTTGAGGGAAGGATAATGTATATGCTTTTAATTATCTTACACTCTGTTATTTGTTATACAGAGTATTCCTTTTATCCCTGATATTTCTTTGTGAAGCAGCAATGACATTTTTGCAAATATTCATGGTTGTATTTCCAATATTGTATATATTTCCTTCTTACTCCGAAGAAAGGTGATAAGAACTTTTTAAACTACCATATCCTACTGTAAACCGAGCCCAAGGTGTGATTAGCTTCCCATAAATATCACCTTTCCCACCTTCACTGGAGGCATCCCTTGAAAAGAAGCATAAACCAGAATCAATTTTAGAATACGTTTAGAAGGAATGAATATTTTACTGAAGAATCAGAAGGAGATGCAGTCATGAGGCAAACTTCTAAAAGCCTCTTTGAACCTCTGTACACTCCCCACACCACCCAGAGTTTCTTGGCTCTGAAACCATCTCTTGTCCAACCTCCCATCTTTCTGCCTGATAGAGAGTGGAGGTAGGACACGCAAGATGTGAATAGCTCTCAGTTTCGTGTACAATGAAATGACTCTACAGTCGTATCTTGATATGCCATGGATGCAAATACTAGGCTCGGGCAAGTCCTGTGGCATGGTGATATTCACGGGACGTTTGGGATGTTTTTGGTAGCTCTCTGTCTCTCTCTCGCTGTGGAATGCGAATTGCATCCTTTGCCTCATAATATTATGGTGAGGATTAAATAAGCTGAGACAGGTAAAATACAGTTTTCAGTAAAAGTTAACTTCTTTCCCCACTTAGAGTATGGCCAGATCTCTTTCTTGATACTCTGCCGCTACTTATTTCCTGATCTTTCTTGAGACGTCTGTTGTGTCTGTGTCCCCCTGTGGTCTCAGTGAGGAAACTCCATGAGCCTTCTGCTGTGCAGGTGTAGGCGAGGGCTGACTGTGTGCTGCCCCCGACACAAGTGCAGAGGTTGGTCCGTGTCCTGTGCAGCCAGACGGATGCTGATGACTCACAGCACAATGAATTTGGAGTTATAAGCATTGGGCATCCCTCCTGATTTGAGTTATGGAAATGTGTTTTGTGAGTCAAGAGAGACTTTTAGGATGTAGTAGTAGCAATGATAGTGATTTTGACGTGTAGTTTTATTCCATCAGTTATAAAATCCTACATGAAGATCGGTGCCTATCAGGGTTCATCTTGCCCTTGTTTTTCTTTCAGTGTTGTACTTCATGTAGTGGATAATTTATTATTTTTGTTTGATTGGTTGGTATTTTTTACTTCTATTTGTAATTGACACCTGATAATTGTACATTTGTATACTACAGAGTAATGTTGTGATATGTGTATAGGTTATGCAGTCTTGGCATGGACATGTTCATCCCTTCAAACACTTACTGCATTGTGCAGACAGGAACATTCAGAATCATCTCTTCTAGTTATTTTGAATATACACTACAGTGTTGTTGACTACAGGCATCCTACTGTGCCATAGATTGCAGAACTTATTCCTCCTGTGTTTGCTTTTTTCTTATTAATATTCACTTCCACTTATTTTCATCAAAGCACCCATTTATCCTTCTGGAGAATCACTTTCCCCCTCCTCCTAGTTGATATGATTTGGGGGATGCAAATCCCACCTGAATTTCTAAGACTGGTTATTTTCTTAGGCACTGAAAGTTTAGAGAGCTACCTTGCCCAAATCACACTGGTTGACCACGTAGGCATGTGGCCCAAGGAGGCCTGCTTTCTCTTACCACAATACTTTATTCATGCTGTACAAACAGACAGCAGTAAGTTGGAGATGTGTTGGCAGCTTTGCTGCTGTGGAATGAAGAAAGCAGAAACAAAGTTAGCCATGAAATAAAGTAAAATTCAAGCCAGTGGCTTTGCAGAAAGTCCTGGATACAGCTGTACATGAGGCTTTCATGTGATTTACACATGTGAGCCAGTAAATTCCTCTTTGTTTAACCTTTTTTCAGTTGGATTTTGGTAACCTATTACATAAACATTCTTAACTGGTGGTTACCTACCTCCATTTTTCTTGTATGAGTAGCGATTTCCAGTCTGTTCCTTTTTATTCTCTTTGTTTTTCCTTCTTTTCTGCTCATGTGGTACTTTCCTTTCTCTTTGGTCTTTCACAATTTAGCTTGAGTAAATTGTGAAAACGGACCTGTATGAATAAAAACTTCTTAAAATCACTTATTTATGATGTGTTTCCTTCCTTGAGGTGTTACTTGCCCTTTATATCTCATGTCCCTTCAAGGTCTTTAATTAATTTCTCTCGTGCTTCTTAAGGGACCCGGCATGGCACCGTGCACCCCATGTGCACTCAAAGTCTTAATTGGAAATAATGATAATGATCAACCTCGTGAAACATTTTTAACTCTGTCCTTGTTCACCTGGCAAGCTGTGAACATGAAAGATGGCATAGAACTAGCCGCCAGGAAGTGGAATTAATGAGCAGGGATAGTGTTTAATTCTATATATTTTTAATCATATCTATTGCAGTTAGCACTCCATTTAAATTAATAACATTAACAGCAAAATTGACGTTCTCTTGTAAAATAAGTCAGTGGGTTCCATCCTAATATGCAGTGAACCATTAGGTCATGGCAGCCATGTTTTTATTTGTCCCTCCTTCTGCCCCTGCCTTTTCCAAAGGTATTCTGGAGAATTTTTTTAAAATCCCTGGAATAGTCACCATGTCTTCATTCCGTGATGTCTTTCAAGAGCAGATCACATATTAGATTCTCTTCTAAGGCATTTTGTTTGGATTTATAAAGCCATTTTTTATATAACCTCGACCAACCATCTTCATTTTTATTTTGAGATGCTTCCTGCCTCTCTGAGATACTGCTTCACTTGCAGAAATGTGAGCCAGGAGAAACCTGCAGAGTGCCAGCAAGCGCTCTTGATCTGGGGTTGGCATCCAAACTTTTCCAGGGTCAGTCTGCAGGCTCAGAGGAAGGATCAGCTAAATCCTTTGTTTTTCCCCTTATTCCTTCTGTCTTTGTCAGAGTGCATAAATATGCATAAGGAATAGATGTAGTTACGAAATGTGTTGTCTCTTTATCTGAAGTGAGTTCTCACAAGGAAAGCAGGAAAATTACATGCATTTGTGGATTGGCTTAAATCTTACTTCAGAACTGAATTTTACACACATCTCTTCGCAAGGCGGGTTCCACTGTGGTGAACTCCCCGGTATAACTATGATTTCTTCTCTGGTGTGATCATAATCAGTATTATTCCTGCTTAAAATAACAACAACAACAAACACTCAAAAGAAATAGACAGATGAAATATTTGAAAGAAATATGTCAGATGATATATTTGGCTTAGCATACTGAGCAAGGTGATAGTTTTTTTTTAAATTCACTTTCTCCTTTTTTAAGTGCCTTTATTTAATAAGCATAAATTAATTTGTTGTGGCAATCAAAATAAAGAAAAAAAACATGATTTTTCTTCTAGTGTTTGAATATTTTTCTCTTGTATAGTAAGGTTTCTAAATGAATATATCTATTTAAGTAGGTACAGTATATTTTTCTCAATTAGCTCCAAAAGTAACAGAGAAAAAGATGTCAGTTTCAAGTTGCAGTATTCCCTGCTGTCTTTTCAGTGAATGGCATTTTTTCTTTTTATCAAATGAACATGATATTTATTTTTTAAAAAAACCTTTTTTCCCGTATTAAATCAGTAGGGTATCTGTTTTTGTAAACTCTTTGGATGTGGAAGAAAAGTGGGCAGAGACAGAAACACGGGAAGAATTCTGGAATGTCTGTGAGCTTCGTAGGTGAAAGGACATGATCTCATTTCCCTAAGAGGCAGAGAAGCGAAAGATTTCTGAGAGAGTTTGAGTTTCCTAAGAAAGTGTGTAGTGAAAGTGTAGAGTAGTGTCTCCACCCAATTTCATTTGAACTGAAGCACTAAAGGAGAAAATAGAACATTATCCTTGTCCACTGAAAAGAAAGAAAAAAGTAAAAACTGTTCAAGTGAACTGATTTCCCTGTATAATTTCTCTTTTTCAAAGTAACAAAGTCGGTAGGTACTTCCTCTTTTCAGTGAATTATGAAATATAGTAATCCAGAGCAGTCTGGTCAGTGTACAGAGGCATAAAAAATTAAAGCCAATCTCTACATTTGTGTATTATGTGTTTAAACTACTTCACCAAGTCTTTAAGGGAATCAGCTCTTGTGAAAGAACAATTGCATCCCTGTTGGCTGAAGTTGTCTTATGATACCAATATTCATTTAACTTCAGCAACATAGAATGATGGAAGAGTTTATATTTTACTTTCTTGACCAGTATTTGTTGGTTAATAATGTTACTCTGCCGGAGTAGATTTTGCACCATGAAAAGTCCCTCCTGAATTTGTATTTTCAAAAAAGCAAGCACGTAAGTCTTGTTTGGTAATTTTTTTAAACTTTACCAAATGTAAGGCCGTTGATCCCTTTCTTCAGTTGTGAGAAAAAAAGTGACTCCTTGTTCACGGTTTCAGAAAATGGAATCTAAGCCATTGAAAGTAAGAAAGATCCATTAATGATAATAATCGTGTATAGTGGTGAAGTCACCTGATTACAAAGGTTCTTTTTCATTTATCGTAAGATATATTGACACCCTCATCCTGGGAGTACACATGCAGAGTCACTATGAAGCACTTTAGGCATATGTCGGCCGACTCTTATGTTTTTAAGTTCTTGTTACTGCAGTAATGAACTTCAAATACATCAAAGAGTAAAGATCAGTCACAAGCTTACACACTTAGAAGTTTCTCTGCTAGGAGCACAGACTGGACTTGGAGGGACACTTTATTACTGGTCTGTGGGGGGAATCTCTTCTGAAATAGGATGAAATGTGAGACTCTTCTTTCTTTCATGTATTAAGGTAAAGGAACAATTTTAGTGAACTGCATAGTGAGTCACGCTTCCCTCCAAGTCACTAAACTTGAGCATTTCTGTGCCTGTGGTCCTGGCCACTGTGAACTTTTAGTTGTTTAAAAATTATATGCATTCATGAATTGTGCCTTTACAACAACAACAAAAGAGAAGAGAAATAATGAAAAAGGTTTCTGAGATAAAAAGGACAGCCCTATACTAAACCACAGGTCTTTAAATGGACTAGCAGTGGCAAAGTGCTGTGACTAATCATGGACCGATTGTGCTATTAATTTTCATGATATGGAGAAAATAACCAAGGTTCTCAAAGTAGCCACTAAATACTGCCTTGATTCTGTAGCAGGGAAAGTTAAAACACCTTCCTCTGTTTTACGCACATTTGTGGCTTATGAATATTCATTGTTAGTAAAGAATGAGAAAGAAAAAAGAATAAAACTTTTCCATTTGAGGTTTTTAAAGACTCTCTGAGCCCTCTCTTCCTTTTTTTCCTCACACATCAATCAGGCAATGTGATTATAATTCAGAAAGAATTATACTCCTAACTATGTAGTTAAGTAAGAGGTTGACTGGGCCACCAGCTTTGAGGTTCAAGTGGCATTTAGAAAATCGAAATCATAAGACAGGAGGAACAGGGTTACCATTACAGCAGGCACTGAGAGACTCAGACAAGTGCCCGAGGGGAGTTAATATGGTTAAGGTTACTCGTGTTAAGCAGTATTTCATAGAACATTCTATCTGGAGTATTACTTCTATTTACAAGAATGGGCTAATTCATTTAAGTGAAATGTGGCTTTTGGATATTCAGTTTTTTTAATGTCACCAAAATTATCTCAGAGGAGCAGCTCTGACAGGTCAATCACTGCAGATGGTAAGTGCTTTGTTAATTATACAGAAATTTAGAAGCCATTGTAGAATGTCTTGCCTCAGGAGAAATTTCTCTCTTCCTGTTCAAGAGCTGCTTCCCTCTACCGAATTAATTTTGTGTTTGTGAACAGATAACAATCTCTCCCCCGCATGGTAGAAATAACTCCTTGCTCCTTGCTCAAATATGCAAGTGTAAATAAGCAGAGAATATCACAAATAAACAATGCCATTCTTTTTTTAAATAATGCAGTGTGTGTAATTAGGAGTATGCAATTACAACAGTGTACAGCTCTCAATGTAACAATTAGGTTTTCAGTAAAATGTAATTTGTTCCAATGTAAATGTTTTTCCTCAATTCAGAAGATTCCCTTGAGTTGTTTCAATAAGCGTATTTCTGCAAATACATGTAATTGTGCACTATGTTTCAATGCACAAATCAAAGTGGGACAGCTATATTATTATGGGAGAGGCTAATGAAAATTTCAACGTGTGAAAGTTTTAAAGCTGTCTTGAGATGAGAGACTAGGGTGACTGCTTTCTGGAAACTGTTGACGTGTAAGATATCTAAGTGCTAGATTGTAAAATATGCCCCTTTGCAACACGATTTTGTGCTTTCTCTAAAAAGGCAAAGCCTCAATTTCTACACAAATAAAAAAAAAAAAAGAAAGAAAAAAAAAAAAAAGAAAAAAATTTCTACTCCCTGAATTTGGGCTGGCTTTGTGGTTTCCTTTGACCACTCTGGTGTAAGTGACATTATTTGACCTCCAGGTCTTGGCTTTAAAGAGTTCTTGTTGAAGTCGGGCAGTAGTACAGTACTGCCACAGAAAGAAGCTGGAGTAGATTATGGATAAGTAGAACAAAGGCCTCCAGTAGTAACCATTACCAATTATCAGAGTCCTTTCTCACTCATCTCCATCTGGATCTTTCCAAGCAAATGTGCCCAGGTGAAACCTGTAGAGCTCTCCAGCCAAGTACTAGAATTCAATGAAATAACTGATGTAGGTTTCATCTGTAAATGTTAGTGTAGATGTCACATAGCAAATTCTAGCTGTAATTGTTCTTCTAGATTTTGGTATTAACTGTTTATTTTGGTTTCCAGTTACTTAGGGAACTGCTAAAGTTTAATTTTTCATGAACTTGTGAGAACCAAAAAAAAAAAATCACATTTTTTAATAGAAAGAAAAAGTGACTAAGAAAAACGGAATCTTTGTATATTAAAGCTTAAAATAAATGAGAAATGAGAGATTATCTAGTCTGATCAACTGAAAAGTGTGCTTCTTGGTTTACAGTGGTAGGATATATGAAGGAATCAGTTTTTCATGTATAACCACAGTAGTTTAGGTGGAGGGGATAGTCTGGATTTCCCAAGCTTGCTTCAATCTTACCAGCTGTCCCCTGCCTGTATACCACTTCCATGTGCAAAAATCATCACTGAAATAAACATTATAAAACTACTGGCAATTCAGTCTCTCTTAGTTATTTTTCTCATTGCTGAGACAAAATACCTGGCACCCAAAGTTAAAGGATGAAATACATATTTTGGCTCACAGTTTGTGGAGATTTCATTTAGTAATTGGCTGGATCCAAGGCAGGGTGGCATGGCAGAAGGATGTCACAGGGGAGAAATAGTTTATGGCAGGCAGAAGACTGCAAAAGCAGCAAGTAGCAAGTGAGAAGCAGCAACCATAGCAGCCTTCTTTCTGTCCCTTATATTGTGTCTGGACTACCTGCCCTTAGGGCTGGTAGCCCTCACACCCACAGAGGAGTTTGCCCTTATTCACTCCAATCAGTGGACTAATTTAGTGCCAAACCAATTAGCAGACTAATTCAGTAGTCGCACACCCTTGATACCACTATCACACACTCAATCCCAGCATCGTATACTCTAGATCCAACTGCCTCTGAACAGCTCTACCTGTGACTGCATGAGGCTTTGGAGGGACACGTAGACACAAGCCATAACACAGTCCTCTTACTTTCCAGGGCAACACATTAAAAACTAGGATGAAGACCTAATCAATGGTGCTTTGTCTTAATGATTTTAATGTGTTTATTGTACAATATGTTGTTGCTAGATGTCAAATCTCTTAATCATATGCCTCCTATTTACTTCTCTAGCTTCTTATCTGTGTCAAATTCACAGCTTATGAGAGTCCTTCCCTGACCCCCTCTTTCTCCTTTTTCCAACCTAGAGCTCTGTGATCATACACAGAGTCCTTTTTCTTCACTTTCCCAACCTGGACACAATATATGATGGTGCACTGCCTGCATCGTCTCCATCAGAAAACATTCCCAAGATTGCTACTTCCCAGTCAACCCATGTTCTGTTCCAGTCTTCAGTGTTTTTAACTCTTCTCTCTGTCACAAGTGAAAAGGTCCAGTGTTCCATAACCTTGTGTCTGTTTTCTACAACTGGAAGACTACACGGCTTTGAGGGTAAGATAAATGACGAATTTGTCTTTGTATCTCTAGAGTCTAGCATTAATAGGAAGACACACAACAATATGGGTTCAATGAAATCATGAAATTAGTAAAGCAAACAAGTTGAGCTGTGTTTATCAAACTGTTTAAAACAGGTTAGCTACAAATTAATAATGCTAATAACCTGCTTTTGTATGCTTCCTTACAAGGGACCATGTACAAACTCAGGGATATAGTATTTATTGAGGAGAAACTAAGTTAATTTTAATATTTATTTGTTACTGGAGCCTGTTTTGACCGAAGCGTGCTTCTTCTAGTGTTATCCTGTAACAACACATAGCAGTAGCCTTTAACCAGCTGCCCAACTAGAAACAAACTTGGGTTTCGTTTTCTATTTCCTTCTCTTTCTTTGGCATGACACTTAGGGAAACTGTAAGACTAGTTGGCTATTTCTTCTTCTTATTTATAGAATTTATAAAATTATTCATATGTCAAAACATAAAACATAGCTGATTATTCCACTCCCATTACTTGAAAACTTTCAGTGACTGGGAGATCAAGTTCAAACTATTATATGGAAAGTACCTTATTTATCCCCCTTCTCCCTTCTTTACCAAACCAGATACACAGTTACTTTAAATTGATCAGTTTATTCATTCAGAGCTGTACGTTTTTAGGATTTCCGTATGCTGTCTGAGGTGCCGTGAATTTTTTTAAGAAACCTGAAATAATTTCTTGTCCTCAGGACATTGGTGTGTCCTGTGTAATGAGCAGGGAGGTAAAAAAATAAACAAATGCTTGTAATAATGCCAACTAGTGATGGGTGTCAGGGACTAAGTGCAAGTCCAGTGAGAATGTTGAGTGGAGACATCTCTGGGGTGATAGTTGAGTAGACGTATGAATGAGAAGGACTGAGCCGTGCCAGAGCAGTGGAATACAGCGTCCCAAGAAGGATGATCAATGTGCTCAAAAGGCACTGAGCTGAAGCCAGACCAGCAAGAAGGATTTTGTAGTACAGGATACTGAAAAAGTGGCAGCATTACAGGAATTGGGCTTAGAAGAGAGGAAAGATTAATAAAATGATACATAGGTCTTTTGTACAAGTATAAAAGAAGTTGAAAAAATTTTAAAGAGAGAACTTGAAAAAGTCAACCTTTAGAAAGACTGCCTTTGGCTATTCTGTAAAATGGAGATTATAAAAGGTACAAAATTAAAATAAAGATATAAATTGGGAGGCTAGAAAATTTTAGATATTTTGTCTAGTTCGCCAATTAAAATCGGGATTCAAAGAAAAATGAGATTTGAAACAGTAGACCTAATTCAAATCTTAGTGGTGGCTGTTCACTTTATACCCCTAGGTCTGTTATTTCTGTGCTGAGATCTCCTTTGTCGTCACTTCTGAAATGAAGATTATGATTCAAGCTAAATAGGAATAAAAAGTATTAAATGGTGGAAACATAATGATTCATTGTAAATTGCAATGTACTTAATATGAGTTACATGATTGGAACTGATAATTTCCACTTTCCACGCTGCTGCTTCGATACCTTTTTTTTTTTTTCCTTCAAATACCTTCTGGTGAAAGTAAGTTTTATATTTAGCAACGCAGACACTCCCACCGACATTATATCTGATTGGATCTCAATATACTACATCAGTAAACTGTAAATATCTTTTCGGCTTTGCTTCACTGGAAAAGCAGACAAAATAAATGGAACATATCTTTGTGAGAGAAAAAGCCTTTTAGAGAAGAAAAGTGCCATTTTGAGCCTCTGGCCTAGGTGGCTTTTAAAAATATTAGCCCATTTGTGATCAGGTAACTTGAATGAGAAAATGGTGAAAGAGATATGACCCTCCTCCTAAACAGCATACAATGAGGGGAGAAGAAGAAATAACTCTAAGGCTATCTCTGTGTCATACAGCACGATCTATGGTGCCTCATGAGAACAAAAGTGTATTCAGTGGTTGAAGGGACAATATTTGTTTTAACAAGTGCCTTGAAGGAGGAGGAGAAGTCACGTAGGTGAAAAGGGTGTGGGTGTGAGTATCAGAGAGATGTGTTTGGGGAAGAGCATGACAGTAGGAACAAATGCAGAGAACTTGGATAGCATATACAGCTTCTCTTAGCAAACCATGGCCAAAGGTTTTGAGAGAAGAGCACTTGTCTGGGAAATAATGAGAAAGAGATTTGGTGAAGTAGGTCCAGGACAAATTGTAGACATGTCTTGAAGAATAAGCTAAAGATTTTTTTTTAACCTAATTCTGTATTTGATCAAGAGACACTGACTGGTCATTTCTGAAGAATGTTGAACTATGGAGGAAGAATCATGAGTAAGAAAATCAGGAAATTTAATATATGAAACAGTTTTACAGACACTATAAAGTCATATTTACAGAATCAAGGTATCTACAAGAATACTGGTAGAAGTTATTTTATTCAATCTTTAAGTTCATTTGAGGATGGTTTGTTCCTGTTCTGTTGCTGTAACAAGGTGGCAAACCACTCTGAAGTCTTGTTGTTTAAACAATCAATTTGCTACACTCAGGGATTATGTGGAACAGGAATTCCCTCTGCTGCGTGATGTCTGGGGTTCACTGGAGCAGTCCCATCAGATGGAGTCTGGGATTATGAGGAGATTTATAAATCGTGTTTGAGAAGTTGTGCGAGGGACAGGAAGGCTAGTTGAAGCTGGGATTGTTGGCCAGCTTAAAATGTCCTTCCATGTGCCTTGGGTTTCTTTCAACATTTTGGTAGTCAAAATTCTTGCAGGAAGAGGAAATAGTCTCATAAACAAAGCAAAAGATGGTGGGCTTTTCTCACGTGCCCTTGGAAGTCACACTGTGTCACTATGCTGTGCTGACCGAAGCAGACATCAGCCCCTACAGATCAAGTAAAGGAGATGAGGACCTCGATCTCAAGAGGAGGAGTGTCTGAAATTTTGTCTTTAGCTTCTAAAATGGCCATACATTTCACTACAGTGAGTTAATGGATACAGTTTTCTTATTGTTTTTTGTTTTTTTAGGAAAATACATGCTAAACCATGTTTTCTATGTAAAAATCATGGAAAAGATTTTAAGGACTTCCTTATGATTTTGATCTTATTTTCTGGTAGATATTTTCCAATGTTCTTTGGCGAAAACGAGCTAGAAAAAATATATTCACCTGCAAGATAAAGTAGCCATAAGTCTTGCAATTTCACAGAATAATTTTATTTTATTTTTAGTAATAATGCTTTATTTAGTGGATAGGAGACAGGTGGCTAACATTTAAATTATTACTTGTTCAAAACAGTATACTAGTCAATTTATATACTGTCTTAGTTAGATTTTCTAGAGCCAGTGGTCTGTAAGAGAGCAGATTTAATAGAGGACATTTATAAGTTACAATATTCACCCACAAGCCAAATGCAGGAAGTGCCGAATGTCCATCTAGGCACTGAAGACCCAAAAGATCCAATCGAGGGCTGGGAGCCCACAGCACTGTCCTGTGTATGTCCGTGTCTGCAGATGAGGGCTAAAGAAATCTTCCCTGGAACCAGGATACACTGCTCGCAGCAGAGATGACAACCAGAGCTCCCCTGAAGCAACAGCAGCCCTCCTCGACGACAGCAAGGCCCTGAGCTCCTTCCTCAATCAGAACAGCCGGGTTCCTTTGGGGAGAACCAGCCGCAGCAGAGCTTCTCCTGGGAAACAGCCCGCCAACTAGCTTCCGCTCTGACTCTGCTTTATGTTGCGTCAGCAACAGTCCTCAGGTGGATCCTCCACGCCCAGCATCACACCAACTCAGTCCAGCTGGGCGTTCTGGCTCAAGTTGACCACAATAAGTCCACCACATGTACTGTAGAGGTTGAAAACTCACAATCTTGTAGTATATATACATAAATATATATACATAAATATACTCACAACTTTTGGTTTCAAAATAAGAAAATTGATGAAGTTGAGAGATGTATCTCTTTGAACTAAAGTTAACGCCACATGCGCAGAACATATGAGAGATTCTAGAAGAGACATCGAACACACTGTGAAGAAACAGGGATTTTCTGAGGAAATGGCGTAGAACTTAATTTTAAAGACAAAGTTGTCCTTGTGTGGACAGCAGGGTGAAATCCTCTAGTCTGAGTGTTAATAAAGAAGTGGTGAGAGATGTTTCTGAAGAGATAGGCAAAAGTTCAATAAGGGAGGAACTTATATGTCACATCATAGGTATCAGTTTTGTCTTCCACTTAATGGGTATGGTGCCAGGACGTGGTGGTTCATTTATATCTGTTGTTCCAGACTAAACTCTGTGTCCTTCTCACTTAAAAATGTGCTGGTTTAGTGTGAAACTGGAGAAATAATGTTGTCTGTTCTCTGCAATAGGTACTTTGAATGTTATTAAAATAGGAAATACATCTTTGATTTGTGATTTAGAGATGATTTTCATGGCCCTGGAAAGAATCAAACTGATTACATTTAGAACTCATTATAAAGATGCAGGGGAGATATTTTGAGATATTAAATTTTAACTGAAATGAGGAAAGACTATAGATTAGTGATTTTACACACACTTACTGATTCGCTAGATGTAAAGAAGAAAGGAGAGGAAAGACACATGCTTGTTTCCTATATACCATAACTAAGTAAGGGGCTGGGTGATGGATTTGAGACAGATAGAAAATGCCTTCTTTGTAAGTTGTTTTGGGTTTTTATTAGGAACGGGGTTGAAGTAGTGATAGAACTAACCGTAGAAGAGTGTATACAAAAATATGTAATAGGTAGATTTGTAATTGTTCTTTGTATGAAAAGTTTGAGCCTAGACCAGTGACTTCAAAACTTTCTTAGATTTCATGTAAAAACTAATCTTAAAAAATAAAGTAGAGGAAGCTAAAGAATGTTTGGTAGAGTACAAAATAAAGCGTTTTCTTTCTTCTCCTACTACTCACTGTGACCTGAAATTTCAGGTTGGTTCTCAAGCTTTCTCAGGAATTTCCAAGTTTCTCACAAATAGTCTCAATAAATCTGGTTAGTTCAAACCATTGTTTTGTATGTTAATAACTCATTCAATTTAAATCTTTACCACATCAGTTTAGGACCATCTTAAATCCAGAAGCTTGGCATGGGTTGGGGGTAGCTCACTGGGAGAGTGAGAAGGGAGACTGGGGAAGGAGAGAAGAGTTCACTGGTACCATAATACCCTCTTTCCAGCTCTTCCTTCACATCTGCTCACTGCTGCCTTTGTTCTTGGTCCTCTAAGAATGCAAGGGGCAGATGGAGCAGAAAAGGGCTTGAAGAAGACAGGCGTCACTTTTATTAGGGCTTTCTGAGTGAGGCATCCATCTGTGAGCTGCCAGAAGCTTTTTCCCTCCAGCGGTTTGTTAGTACAAACAGACATCCTCCAACTGCTCAACCTTATGCTGAATGCTTGTCGGTCATTAAACTCTTTGCTGGTGCGAACACCATTTGGGTAAATTCCATACCAAGACTGAGGCAAGGGGCTAAGGGGAAAGTTCCCATCTGGCCTGTCAAGTCAGGAGTAGGGCTCCTTCCTAGGAAACGCCCCTCACTCAGCTACCACAGGCTGCTTTGACCAGATTTACATGGAATTGAAAAAATGAGCAAAAACTCGAACATATATTATTAAAGATGGTGTAATATTTTAAGACATATTTAACAAATTTTTGTTAGTGGATGAAACACTGTTCTCTCACGAAAAATATGAATACTTTCTCGAGTTTAAGATGATTGAATTTTTAATTTCTTGAAAACTGTTGATACAGCCTCCATGGTGGAATTTTATTTTTATAAAATAATTCTTATGACATGAATATTTAAGTCCTAAATGTGCATAGATACACATAGAAAAAGTACACGGAAACTTACTAAATTATGGAATCGTTATGGTCAACTCTCTTACTCAGGTTGAACTGCTGTGGTGGAATACCACAGAGAGTGGTACCTAAAGAACATTTTTTTTTTTCTCTGTTCCGAGAGTTCTGGAGGCTTCCGATCTGAGATCAGGGTCCTCGCTATTGTTCAGAGTCTTCCTCTCCGTTCAGTAGCAATGGTGTTTTCACTGGCTCTTTATGTGGCAGGAAGGGAGTGAATTCAGGTTCTCCTGACTCTCGCTATTCAGTTCATGAAGTCTCCACCCACGTGACCTAATCACATTTTAGAGACTCTCCCTCTAAATACTATCACATTGGGAATTAAGTTTGAACACATGAGTTTTGGAGGACATGGTAACTCCCAGTCTGTAGTACTTATTTTTTGGTCCTCCTACCAAATTTGCAACAATATTTGTTAAATTTATATCTGTAAAATATGTCTTGTTTTTTATTGATCTGTTCTTAGAAACAAACTGGGAAGAACTATAATTCGATATGTTGTAAAAAATGGATTCAAGATTCACTGAAAGACTTCTTTAGGCATAGAGTAGAAAATTTTGTTTCCATTTTTAATATTCATGTAAGAGGGTTTACTTTGTAACAAAGTCACACAGTGATCAAAATACTTGCAAATACTCATTTTCTAAATATTTCTCCATGTGAAAGGTTTTTGTTTTGTTTTATACTGTACTAATTTTCTCATTCTTTGTTAAAACAACGTAATTGATTTGAAGAGAAAGTTTAAGTGGTCATTTTTCAAAATTATTTTCCAAGTTCATACATTTACAGCTGGTTAATCATAGCAAACATTAAATGCTTGTTTCTTTTAATAGGTACCTTCTTAAAAGAAAGACAAATAATTACCTTGTCATTCCGTAGTATACTTACTTGGTCACGTACTTGTGTTTGCAGTGATGTGACCAGGGAAGCTCATGTAATAGAAAAGATTGTACTTTCTCTCTGCATTCAACATATTGTATAGTTACTACTAAATTAACCTAGTTAAGTGGCCTGGAGCATTTTTATAGTTTTAAAACTTGTTTTCTGTGACAGCTTCATTGTGAGTTTCCAAGTGTAGCAATACATTTTTAACCGTACTCTGTATTTTCACTCTGCCCCTTTCTCCCAACTCTAGTTAGATTCTCAGTTAATGATTGTCCTTATATTTCCCCCCACTTAAAGCTTTAATTTTTTTCACTGATGTGATGGCTTTTTTTTTTCTTGGATATACCTTTCCTTTAGCAGTTCCCTTAGTTGTTTTTTGTACAGTTCATTACTGAAATGTTACTCAACAAAGCCATATTTAAGCTAAGAAAAACACAAAAAACTATATTATTTTTATTCGACTTTATAACAAAAACACAAAATTTGTTCTAATACGTGTTTCTTCAAAACTTTAGAAGGCTGAGGATTTAGCTCAGTGGTTAGAGTGCTTTCCTTGCAACCACAAGGCCCCGAGTTCGATCCTCAGCACCAAAAAAATAAATAAATAAATAAATAAATAAATAAATAAATAAATAAATAAAATTTAGAAATTATTTTTGTGCATTTTGCAATATTACCTACAAACAAATAATGCATTTTGATATGTCGTCAAATCATCTGCCCACATTATCTTAGTCATTTTCACTGTCGGGAAGAATTAGTGTTGCCCCTAAAGAAAGCTGTTTTGCCTTTCATAAGAAAAAGCCTTCAAAAGAAAGTTTGAGTGTTTACTTTAAATACATCTTGCTAATTACAGTGACTTAATTTTAACACTGTCACTCATATCTCAAGGCAAAATACGTACAGTACACAGAAGTGGATTTAATCTGTATTTCAAGTGATACATAGATAATCCACAAGTTTTTGCTAATCTTTGTTAAATCTAATAAGGTACTTTGTAAAAAACCCAAGTATTGTAGTGAATGAAAATTCTGTACTTAGTGAAGAACAGAGAAAGAGTTAGTTTTGTCGTTTTCATATTCCCTACCTGAGCTTCCCTAATTTTTCCAATTATAATTTAATGGATATGTACATTAATGTTTTTAAAACCATACTATAAGTGTAGAAAGGCTGATTTAAGACTTTGACGTTTATCTGCAAGTCTACATAGTTTGGCTCACATGTGCTTTTCTTTGCACATGTTGAAAGTGAATCGTAACAACAGCAGAGCGAGGATATCTTGCTGGCAACCGTCCTATCTTGCAGAACTCTCTGGCTTCCCCAAAGGACGACTTGACAGCACAACCCATGAGACTCTGCTGGACAGACCCCTGGGCAGACCAGAGTCATCCTGTAGATTCAGCATCATTAAAGACTTCTCTTTTATTTTTGGATTCTGTCTTCTAATAGCTTCTTTGTCATTTCTAGCACACATCTGTACATATCCTACTCTCGGTACATCTAACTTTTCAGAGGTGTAGACCCAAATGCCCCCAGAAATGGGAAAAGAATATATTCAGGCAACTTTTCAAAGCTCTAACTGCTAAGTATTCTATCCTTAAATCGATCCAAAATCTACTTATTCATAACTTTCACCTACTAGATCTAGGTCAGCCAAAGGCAGCAGATCTACATTGAGAGCCCTTAAAATTGAATTGTTTCTCTTGTAGTGCAGACCATTTGAGTTGTTAGATGATCTGTGTGGCTAAAGAGAGCCTAAACTTCATCTACGCAGTGGTGGCTTTCATATATTTTCAAAGTAATTGTCTTACAGGTTTTAAACGATATGCTCATCTAAAACGTGAATTTTTTGACAAACTCCATAGCATACGGCATTCACCAGGAGGGGGATTTTGTAATTCTCTAAGACAGGAAGATCCATGAACTGAGCCACAGATTTTCTGAGACTTATATCTCTTCAGTTCCTTTGATTCATTTGGTAGTAACTCGCTTTCTTCTGTATGAATAGAGTCTGTAATGAAAACTGTCCCTTTATGTCCATGGCATAAACTGTGAAGTAAAGGTTTGCTCTTGTGCCTTTATAATGTTAGTTTGAGATCGGGAAAGACACTCAGTTGGAGGGTTTCATTACGCGTGCCACATAAAGTGCATTCAACAAGTCACATAAAAACCTCCCCAAACTGGCCGTAATGCAATGGTAGACACAACCTGTAAAGAGCCTGCTGCTTCAGTTGGGGTGATTTTAGTGTCTAAACAGTACATGCGAGAGTACTGAAAGTGCAGTGCAAAATCCCACACATTTGGAAAGCGTAATCTTGGAATTAGCATTGTTGAGGATTGTGCTTACTGAAGGTTTGTTTGGACCTTATACATTTCCCAAAGTGCAGCGTATCTCTTTTACATCCTCTGCACCTTTAAATTACATTCTCAGCATAGTGGATTCTTAGCAGAGTGGCCTGAGAGTGAATGAATTCCCCAGAGAATTTTCAAGTTATTTTAAAAAGAGAATCTGTGTATGTTTCAGGGGCAATGGCACGTATGTGAACATTTTCTTTACTCACTTACGTGAAATTAGGGTGACTTTATAAAATGCTCCCAAAGTGGACATGCTAATGTCAGTCAAGGTAAGATAAATAACAAAAGCCAGAGTGGCCCTGTGGCCCTGAGCAAACCTGGATGCTGCTCATCCCACATAAAATGTGTGATGGCCAGCAACACACACCCACTAGGTGTCATGTTTCCTACAAAAGTGCTCCCCTGACCCGAGTGTAGACCAAGATCCCTGGACTGCATGTTAAAAATGCTAATTCCCTTTGTTAGTAGGCTTTCATTGCTGGAAGATTAGGTCGTCCACACTTTTAGATTCCTGACTGAGTGTGATGACATTATTCAATTCAAAACCGATATAGGCTACTTCCCTCTCAAATCCCTTTATATTAGTGGCATACGGTGTAATTCCTCATATCCACACTTCAGCTTTTCATACCTCCTATTTCTCTGAAGGTAAGATGCCTGTTTCCTACATTTTAACACATTAAAGAACTAAATACATCTTATAATTGTGTATATTTTAAAATCAGAACATGATTCTTAGCACCTGTGCATTCATGGACTTGGCTTAATGTTCCTGTAGGCAATGACTAGACGACCGTAGTCCATCAATGTTGATGTTTTAGTCAATAAGCTCTTTGAGGATGATATGAAGAAAGAATGTAATATTTAGTTTTTGTGTGAGGGTTTTCTGTTGATACTTTCAGATACAAATAAGAAAAAAAAAAGCATCAAATTTTGCCGGACGGGTATTTGTATATTTGAAAAAAAAATTCCTAAGGTCTTCAACGTGTTCTTTTGTGAATTATTGCACACCACTGGAAGCTGTGGCACAGAAATTTTTGTCGAAAAACTGAGCTGCTGATGATTCTGTATTGAAGAGTGAATCAGAAGAATTGGATAAAGTGTAAAGAAGTTAAAGAATATTGATAACATTTATCATAGGGAATTTGTACCTGTACATGATATATCTTGTTGCTTCTTTTTTTCCCATTCCCCTCCCCTCACCCCCTCCTCCCTCCCTATTTACAAAAGATTCGTTTCCATTTTTTCCTTCCATTTCTTATTTCTCTTGTCCCTCTGTTCCTTTCCTCCTCCCTTGTTCCCTTTCCCATTTGGACATTTTCTTCCCTTTCCCAATATAATACATTTTAGTCTTTATTTACACCTAAAATGTACCATTAAAATAAAATTTTAAAAAAAGGAGAGGAAGAAGGGTTGAAGAGAAGGAAGGGGAATGGGAGAAAAAGAAGCAGCAAGATACATCAAGTACAGATACAAATTCCCTATGATGAATGTTAACATTATGTGTATCTAAAATGTATCACTAAAATAAAAATTTTTACAAAGAAAAAAAAAAGAAGTTAAAGAATAGCTTCATGCATTTATTTACCTTCATTTTTCTTTTTATGTACTTGAAGGTTAGGATAAAATCTAAGCCTAAAACAGTTGTTTTAATTGCAAATAATAATACATGTTTCACTTATTAGCATTTTTTATTAGTAATTCTTAAAAAGACTGAGTTATAGTTGATAATGTCTGGGACTTGATGACGAGCATTCTTGTAAATTTGCCACAGAGAAAAAGTAAATTCTCTTGCAGTTTTGCTCACTATTCAAATCAGTAAAATGTGCCCGAGTGAGGGTGTCTTAGTTACTCTGTCATTGCTGGAGCAAAATATTTGATACCCGCAAGTTAAAGGAGGAAAGGTTTTTTTTAGCTCCCAGTTTGTAGAGGTTTTAGTTCATAGTTGGTTGGCTCCAAGGCAGGGAAGCATGGAAGATGGGCATGGCAGGGGAGAAACAGTTCATGGCAGGACTGACAGGAAGCAGTGCACAAGGTCAAGGGAGCAGAAGGGATATATATATATATATATATATATATATATGGGAGATATATATATATATAAAACACACATATATATGCACATATCTATACACACACATATACACACACACACAAACACATATATATAAAACACACATATATATACGCACACATATATATATACACACAAACACACACACACACACACACACACACACACACACACACACACACACACACACACATATATATATATATATATATATATATATATATATATATATATATATAACACACTTCTAGGCCATCCATGCGCACAGTGACTCACCTCTTCGCACCAGGCTTCAACTTCCAACCTTCCAAAGAGCTATAAACTCATCAGTAGACGAATCTAGTATCACACGCCCATGATCCAGTATCACACACTCGCGATCCCGTCACCGCCTCAAAACCCCACCTATGAGTGCACGAGGCCTTGGGCAGGCATCTAGATATAAGGCGAAAAGCAAGGAATTTTAGTACCTGTTCTAAATTGAGTTCTTTTACACCTCTCATAATATGAACATCTTACGTTTAAGGTCTTTACAAATAAACACATTAATTATTTAAAGCTTTACCTGCAGTATGCTATGCTGGAAAAAATATCACCTGTGTTATTTGATTAATTTGCAAGGTCAGTTTTGAGTCTGCACGACGACTGGAACAAGCCGACACCTAGTTAAGACTTTCCCGTGTACAACCACAGGCACACGAGCGCTCCAACAGTATTCCCCGTTAGATAAAATAGGATGTCTGTGAAGTTGTAACCCGCTGGAAGCAGTCAGAAAGAGAAGACTCAGGAGTCAGAAAGTAGTCGTTTTGGTCCCTGCCCCCATTTTCCACACCTTCCCCCTCTGGTTGTGTTTCTTTTTTGCCTGCACGGGGGAGCCCAGCTGCCAGCAGACAACAGGCTGAATGGTAGCCAGCTGCTTTATAACTGTGTTAGCCAGAAGCCCTCATGAGAAATATTTTTCCTGGAAAATAAATTATAACATGTCTAAGTGGTGCCTGACAAAGCTAAACAGGAGGCATGCTGCTCTATTGCAAATTCATCTGCAGTCTCTGGGTAGAAAGACAAATAAAAGCACTTCATCAAAATCAGTCACAGAAACCCAGGAATACCCATAGGAGACCACTAAACTCTAAATACCAATCAATTTCTCCAACTTTTTTTGTCAAACTTGCAAGTCCTTTTAAGCACTGTCTTCTTGAACTGCCAGGCAGCAGCTGGCTGGTCTGGAGAAAGATCAGGAGTACAGTTTGGGGGCTTTCTGAGACACAGTGGTTTATCTAGCTGAGCGCCCTCATTGCTGAAGGGCTTCTTTGGCCTTAGAGCATCAATTAAGGTTAAAGCTAAAAGCCTTTTACTTCTTTATGTCTGCAATGTCTCTGCTGCAAGAGGTTTACCTAAATATATTATCAAACAATATATGCAGTGTGTGTATTAAGATGCCCCTCTCTGACTGCAGGTTTGAAATTGCAGTTGTGAAAATAACTCAGCATGTAACCTGGGCTTCGTTGTAGATATTGTTAAAATACTGAACTCAACCTGAAACTACAATTTAACTCAACATATGATTTGAACTTCATGTTAGATACGTTAACATCTGCTGATCTCTTAACAACTGCACGTTAGCAGGGGCAAGGTATTGATGATTTGAATTAAGATGCCTTTCTCTGTGTTAACCTCAATTTGATCAATATTTCTGATGTGCCTGTTATCCTTAAGACACTTTGCTGGATATTGTAGTGATGCAAGGTGAGTTCTACCCTGAGAGAGCTTATTTCCACTCGAAATCTAATACTCAGAATGTGTGACTGTTGTCCAGGCTATGTGTGTGACAAGTTGTGTGACTATGGGAAAGTCATTTAGCTACAGTTAAAAAGGGCATGGCATATTATTTACATACGAAAAAACTTATTTTGGCCAATGTATGGGAAGAATAAAAGGATGGAATAACCCAATTTAGACTCTGTGGAAATGTAGTGCAGGAGGACCAGGGTGTCAGTAGGATGGGGAGAGAGGATGAATCCATGATCTGTTTTCAGAAAGACTCATAGGTTTTTCTAAATGTTGCTTGCTGAGCTAAGGATGTTCTACTATATTGTTCTACATTGACTTTGTGGAGTTGGCAAGGTTATCAATCAGAGGACTGAAATATTATACAGCTGTTTTGTAGCTTATTGTTTGACCTTCGAATTCCATTTAATTCCATTAGAGAGTAGTGTTCTCTGTAATGAAATAGACTAACCCTGTGACCCACTTCCCTGTCAAAAATGTAGGGACAAGAAATAGATAATAAGTGTGAAAATGGAGGGAATGAAAAGTCCTTTTTGATGTGAAAGAAAATATTATTTGTAGAAAATTTTCCAGTGCTAAGGATTCAGGTGATTGTGCCCATTCGGCTTTTACATAGTTTCCTCTAATAAGTGAGCTCATTTATAATTTACAACATTTAAAATTTATAACATTAAATTTGAAGAGTTAGAAAACATGGCTATTAAATGCATCACATTCAAATTGGAGAAATCTAAGGCCCAATATCATAAGGTCAAAGTAATCTCAGTCAATTCTGACTTCAAATTGCCTTAATTTACAAAACAGATCCATCTATGAGGACGTTTCCAAGTGAAGAAATGATAGAGAAATGGCCATAAAATTTGTCCATAAACTCTAGTTTTGTCCACATTGCACTAGAATTATTGTTTTTCCCTCATGGCTAGTAACAAACATAATTATGATTGCTCCCTAGATTGCTCATAGGGAAACATCCCTAGATTGCTGATAGGGAAAAGGGCTAAGTACCTGTTGATAGCATGAGAGGTGTTCCACTTGCTATATTCAGAGGAGTCATTGTTATATGAATAAAGTTGATTCACAGAAACACATGAGAAACATAATTTATTTAAAATGCATGAAAAATTTTGACTCAAGCTTCATTAAAGTTTCATCATTATTTATAGAACAAGTAGTCATAAAATAAAATTGCCATCCATAATTTTCAGAGGTAGGCCAAAGAAACAATTGCAGATTTTATAAAAATGATTCAACTGCAGATTTTTAATTGTGTGAAGTTATAAATAATACCATTAAATTGCGTATTTCTTAGAAAGTAAAAATTAGCATGCTGTAATCGAGTGTTTAACATATACTTTTTGACCCAGTAGTAGCCATATCACTCAAAACCTCACTTATTTCTGGTTCTATCAATAGTATGTGTCTAGTGTACATTATTTTGTAATATTTCATAGTTACAAACTGGCTTCAAGATAGGATACCCATTGGAAGTCTTATCATTAAATGACTTTTAAAGAAGCTAATTAAAATATGCTTCTAAATGGTTCTATGTGCAATCTTTGTGCCTACATATTTTTTCTTTTATATATGTACTTTATATACCTCGTGTATTTGTATATGTATTTATCTTAGAAAAATACTTTGTACTAACAAAGTATATAATTATACAAGTATTTGATGAGAATTAGGATAAAGAATAGATTTTTACACAGCCCAGTTGGTTTATATTAATCAAATAATATGTCTTATAGATGTAGGAGTATTTCCATATGCTAAATACAAGAAGGTTTGCTTAGACCTGGGAGAATTATAATCGGGAAAGGGATAATCAGTACAAACTCTGGCCTGGTCCAGATAGAGATCTTTTTATTCTTTTGCTTCTTCTTATTGTTATAGTCTCATGGGAGAGTGGCTCTCTATGACTTGCATTTGTTTTTGTTTTGATTTTTATATTCTTATGAGTTTGATTGCTATTTCAGGGCAGAAATTTTGCTATTTTTAATATCACCAATAGATCTGCACTCCAATGATCTAACTCAGAAATAGCTAAAAAGGAAGCCTGGTTTGCCCAGTATGGTTTAGGTATTTATTCCAATTTTCATTGATTTTTGGCCAGGTGGGTGAATTCCTGTGGTTGAAACCTGGAGAGGTGAGTTGAGGAGGGGAAAGACCTTAAATATTGTCATTGGGCTGGGCAGCTATCCTAGAAATTCTCTGCTGAATTGTTAATTTACAAGTGCTCATTTTCATGGGATTTGGGTATTGAGTACTGGTGGTTCAAAGCCAGTGCTACTTGGTCTGTTTCAACTTTCCGTGGTAAGTACAGTACACACTGAAAATGTGTGCTATAAAGAATGAATGGCACGTTCTTTGTGTTTGGGACCATATGTGAAATGTAGTGGGTCAATGATTTAACTGAAGTTAGTCAGTATTGACTATAGTTCTTTTCTGGAGATGTGAATCAAATGTAGTATTTTAATTAGCAGAATAAATAGGATAAGTTTGACTCACATAGTTGTAGCAGGTCTCTAGAGAGAAATTTTGTAGAGGAGGGACTGTACTCTAGAGCAGAGAGAAAAAAACTATACTTCTGGTTACATACTTCAAATATCAGCTTAAATAATTAAAGAAGCACTGAGAACTTTAATTCAGTTCTAAATACTTATAAGTCATTTCCCAAATCTGAGATATTCACTATAGTTAATGCTAACATTTAATGAAATTATACTTATCTGTGAAACAAAGTGCTTCTTCTGCACATGTGCTATTTCATGAAATTTTATGGGTTGGGAGATTTTATATTCATATTTGATCAAAATGTTGAAATTTGCCTTGAAAGGCTATGAATCAAGGAAATAGAAGAAGCAGAATTCCAATCCAGTATGATCCGAATCTACCACTTCTTTATCCTAGATTATACACCTTCTAGTTATTTTTTTGAATGTTTAATTACTTTTAAGTGTAGCATTTAATTTTCTGCATTTGCCATAAAGTACAAATTATTCAAATAGTTTTTCACTTTTTTACATGTGTTTCTCCTATGAATGTGAGTTTTACTATAAGGCTTTTATCAGTCAAGATTTGTGAAGTCAATAGTTAATTTAAAATCATAAAACTAGAGGTATAAAGTCTCAATGAAATGTACTCATCTACTATAGATAAGTGAATGAGTGAAAGAAAAATTAAAGTATTTTTTAATAATTAGAGATGTAATGTTTAATACCAAATTATATAATTTTCTTACCATCGCTTTCCATGGCTTCAGTTTTTCACAACTAATTGCAATCTGGAAATATTACTTGGAAATTTTCAGAAATAATATATCGATTTTAAACTGCACACCATTCTGAACAGCATGATGAAGGCTTGTGTTATTCACTCCATTTCACCCAAGACATGAATCATTCTTTTGTCCAGTGTATCCACATTATATATGTTACTTACCCATTCCTTACCTAGTAAACATCTCAATTATTAAATTCACTGTAGCAGTAACACAGTGATTGTTGTTTGATGGCCCTTGTTTTACTTAACAGTGGTCCCAAAATATAAGAATAGTGATTCTGGCAATTCAGATATGTGAAAAAGAAGTCTAAAATACTTCTTTTGAAGTTGGCAACATTGAAGAACTTGGTTTAAGCAAAGAAATACAATTAAATGCTGAGATTGCTAAGATGTATGAAAAGAATAAATCTATCCACAAAATTGTTCTATTTTAGTATTAACGACTGTTGATCTCTTACTGTGCCCACATAGTAAATTAAATTTTATCATAGGTATATTGTGGAAAATGTAACACACACACACACACACACACACACACACACAGAATTTTCCATACTGTTCATCACTTCAAACATCCATAGGGGTCTTGGAATGTATCTACCATGATTGAGGTTATGATTATATTTGAAGATGAATCTTGAAACAAATTTCCTCGTAGGAATAGAGTGATATACCAGAATATAATTAGTATAGTATTCTGGGTCAGGTGATTAATAGTTAATAAAAGTGAGCTCAACTAATTTTAGATCCCTCCTGCAAAGAACAAACTCATGTACCTAGTTTTGGAAAACAACCTAGTTTTATCCTCACATTGTGACTCCATGTGGTACCCCAAACAGCAGCACTTCTGTTATGCATAGCGTATGCAACAGTTGTGCTTGCTAATGGAGCTTTAGTGACAGATCTCATCTTTAGAACTTTATAGTTGACAAAGGTGCTTTTATGATTTTTGTGCAGCAAATTATTAAGAGAACTCAAGGAGTGAAAGTAAAGTTGATAAAATTCATTCAATATTAATGTTAAGTGGTAAAAACAATTTATGTCTAAAGAACATAAAATAAAAATGTTATTTTCAGAATTTTGTGTGGATTTATGTTATACAGAAGCACAGTAAGATAAAATGTAAAATGCTTACGCATAACAAGAAAAATGATATAAGGACAAAAGGTAAAATGGATTAAGAATGCATGCCACAGGAAAAAATTTAAACCTTTCAGGAGAGAGTACTGCTGCCTCGAATAGGATAAGGAAGAATATTTTATAGCTAATTAATGAATGTATACAGTATTTCCACCTCATCTCCTGGAAACAGGGACATATTTAAGGCAGAATGACATCATTAATATGTTTAGTCTAGGGAAATTTAACAGCTTTTTTTTTTTAAACAATTCCCTGACTCATATAATTCTAAATTAGGATTCAGCCAAATAGATGTACCTTTTTATATTGTTATATCACATAATCATAACTGGCTTAATTATTCCCAACTCACAGACCTATGAATGATGACTTTGGAAGAGCATGAACTGGCTGATCATAAAGAACAGCCTATTTTTTTTAGCTTGTATTTATTTTATAAAGTCACCAACTTCAGAGGATTTGTGTCAAGTAGAAAGTTTCCTCTAATCTCTTCTGTCATTTTCACTTCCTGGTGTTCTTATATTATTAACTTCTAGAGTAAGTGCTGAGACATTGTTTAGTATACGGGTTTGTGCTGTAGCCCAGCAGTAGAGGGTGCCCATTGTGCCTGAGGCCTTGGGTTCAATCTCCCGCACCACAGAAAAGAAAAAAAGGAAAAAAAAAATGTTTAGTACAATATGACACTATGTAATTTACGGCTCCAAGATAATGATTTTCTAAATTGGTGATAGAAATTGATAGACCTGTTTAAAAATGACCTTTATATCAGTATATCTTTTTCAAGCTTGTATGTATGACTAATGTACAGCCCAGGGAACAATTATTTTAATCTTTAATTAAAAGATCAACAGAAAACTATTTCTTTTGTGGTGAATGTAATATCAGTATTTTAACCAAGTTTCAGAGTCACCAGATTTAATAGTAATATAATAAGGATACAGTACTTCTCTTTTATGAATATTACTGGCTGAAAGTGAAGAGAGATTCTTTTCTTCTTATCAAGTACAAAATTCATGAACAGGTCCTTTCTTTTAGGTGTGTGAGTGAATAAAACAGAATCCCAAGAGACTGACATCCTTCAGTGCATTTTTTAAAAGCCTTTTTAGTGTTGTAACTGTTGAAAACTCTTAGACCCCAGATTCCACCTGTTAATGAAAGTGTTTGGATAATTCAGATGTTACTGACTTCGATTCTTCAGTGCCTGCCATATTCTTCTTAGAAGTGCTTCTTACAACAAAATCTCTCTGACAAGTTCTGTGGGCATGATGTGGGCTTTGGATCCTCCAGGAGTGATGGCCTTACACCTTCTTAATGTCTGAGATCATTCATAAAATGCTGACATGTCCCACACTTCTATTCTCATTTCCTCTCCTGTGATGGCATGGCAAAATAATCTTTTTCTTAGTCTTTGGGTAAATATAAATAATATTAATGCAAAACTTTTCTTAACCTAGTTTGAGGTACATAGACTGTAAAAATATTGTTTTTCTTCCTTATATTTTGTTATGTAAATATTAAAATAATCTCTTAGAAATATCATAGTCAAAGTCTTTTAATACATCACTCCTCTAAAGATTATTTATTTAGCTTACTCTATTCCAAGTAAAGCAAATAATTTGATATGGCAAATGGCCAAAAATTCTTATACTCCACGAGGCAAGATTTTTTTAAGTATATTTGGTAAACAGTCAAAAATATAACACCCAACTACTACAAAATGATTTTCTCTACCACACCCCACAGTACAGCAAACCTCAGAGTAAGAGGTTTCTATCGGGATTTGTTTGTCTCCTAGGTGAGCAGGGTTATTGTACTGTGTGGTGATACACACCTATTATCCCAGCTGCTCAGGTAGCTGAAGCAGGAGGGTTGCTAGAGCCCAGTTGTTCATGGCCAGACTGGAAACACAGAATAAAACAAGTACTGTAATGAGTGGGGTTATCTGCCTCTAAATATTATAATATTAAGTTTAACTAAAAAACAGAGTAATAAGATTTTTTTAAAGAAAGCAAATGTGTAGAAAAAATAATAAAAACAACATAGGGTATATGATATGTAGAGTTGATGAACTTCCCAAATACTTGCCCTACAAGCCTTTTGAAAGGCCAGCCACATATTAAGATGTACAAATAATGTTGTGAGATGTATCTTCACAAAGAAGAAATAAGATCTCTAACAAACACTCAACTATAGACACCATATATGTGGCTGTCGGTTGCAAAAAAGTAAAAGTAAGAATGTATTGTAAACACAATATCTGAAAAAAGCATTTAAAAGAAAATTTAGGAAACTGACAGCTAAACAAATCGATCTGTAAGTAAATCACTTTATTGCTGCTGGCAAGTTTGGCAGAAGATCGAAGTACATGAACGCTGCAAGTTACAGGTAGGAAGTATGAAGAAATTAAGAAGTGTTTGCAACCCCATACAGCTGTTAGGCCTAACTCTTATTTGGAACTTTGTCTCGGTCATTAAAATCTTTGAACTTATTTCTCTTTTATAAACAAATAAATGAATAAATGACTCAGATTAGTCATATTTTACTTGGCCACTGAATTCTTTAAGAACTTACTTTTTCAAAACTTGTGCACTTTGAGGTGCACAAGTACTATTGTTACAAGTACTATTGTTACATTTTTGACCCATCAGATAGAATGGTTAAACTTTGGTATTTCTTTGGGAAATATTATTTACTATTATCCAAGTTAAGAACAATAAAGTCAACAAATAAATTTATCATTCTGAAAATGTACCAGTAACAATAATACAATATAATGATATTTATAAATGTTTACTGGGAGTCTAATATCTATCGATTTTTAAAAAATAAATGTTACGGTATATATTTAAGATATAGGATATGATATTCTGGGATAGGTTTAGATTGTAAAAAAGGTTATCATACAGAAGTAAATTAGCACCCATCATCTCATAGTTACCTGCTTTTAAAATTTTTTTTTTTTGTGGCAAGAGCACCTGAGTTCTCAATCAGCATAAATGCCAGTACAGTACAGTTTCATTCCCTGTAGCCCTTACATTGTGCATTATGTCTCTAGATCTATTCACTCTAAATGTCTGTGTATTAGGTTTTGTATTCATTATCTCATTCTGTCTTCAGAATGGCTCTATAAGCTAAAGACTATTGTCCAAGCTTACACAGAAATTGGCTAGGACAAAATCTGGATCATAAAAGGCTGACCGTCGGGTCAGAAATGTTACCCAGAATGTCATTCCCCCTCCCACGCAGCCGTGCTTTGATCTTTAAAGGCTTTACCACATTTTCAGATTATGTGTGTGTATGTATGTGAGTGTGTGGTTTCATCCGTTGTGGTGTTTCTGAATGGAAGTACCTGGTGTATGAGAGGACCCCGTATATTTCTGTTATTGATCACTATTTTTCTGTTGTTATGCCTCATGCTCCTGTTATCAAGCAAGAATTGTGTAGGGTCATGTGTCACACCACACCATGAGGATCTCAATTATGTTCCCATCTTCACCATCGGAATACAGTTTTACAAAGATGTGGATCATATATTATTTTATAACCTATAATTTTTAGTAAATAATCAGAAATATATTGTAGAAATACAAAAAATCATGAGTACCAGTACAAAAACATGTTCTACAAGAGTCATACAGTACTTAAATAGAACAAAAGAATTCTCATATCTTTGCTTTAAACAAAGTGCACTCGCCTTCGGTGAATGTGTGCAAAACTAAATTAGAACAAGGCTCTTACTTTGCATAATTATTTTTGAATATGTAAAAGCAAGTGAATCTTGGCGCCATTTTGTATAATACTTCTCATAATACTTTGCATTTCTGAAAAAATCAAGATTCTATATAGAAGATATTTCAATGCTTAGTTTCTTTCAGAATAAATAGAACTTAAGACATTACAGAATACATGGAGATGTACTTTGGAAAAGCAAATACCAGCTTTGAATTTGCAATCTGTCCTTTTAACCTCTGATCATGTCAGGGATAACAATATACTTTAGCATTTCAGTTATTGTCCCAGATAAATAATAAGTGTCTTTGAATCATTCAAACAGGTTAAGGCATTAATTTTCATTGTAGGGGTTTATTTTACAGATTTATATAAATTGGTTATCAGACTTTTTGCATAAGTAAAGATAAAATACTAATTTTCAATAATTCATTCCTTAAGATTGCATAATGATCCGTTATCTACAATGACACATTAAACAGTAGTTTTGGTGGATAATTTCTTATCGGGGAGCCTATTATAAGGACTGGAAAGCAGCAATAAAAGCTTTTGCCCAATAGTTCCCTATGATATAAAGAAACATGAGCATTGCTCTAATAAATGGATCACTGTCATTATGGTCTGGGGGGATGCAAGCTGTACTTATCCATCCATCCCCATGTTGTTACATTTATTCTTTTTCGAAGATGGCTAAATCTCAGTGGGGAAAGCTTTAATTTCCTTTCAAATGTCATTGGCTTGGAATGCTTTGATCGTGCTGAGCTTTGTCCAACCCCTGTCATGACAGTTCTCTGATGATTTCAGGCTGATTTGCTTTGTACATCAAAGGCTTGAAAGGACTATTCTACAGCACATGCTTTTGGCTGCACGTTTTGAAGTCTCTTGAATACTCATGAGTCATACTGTTATAAGAAGTGGACTACTGTTGCACACTTAAAAACATGATGACTAGTTGTTTCCCAGATTTATCTTGTTTTTCCTCAAAAGTATGGATTCTTTTTTATTTGTTTGTTTGTTTGTTTGAAGTACGATCTCATTAAGTCAGCTGGACTTAAACTGATTTTGCAGCCCAAGCTGGCCTCGAACTCATGGCGATCTTGCCTTTGCCTCGCAGTGCGGGGTTTTCAGGCGTGCGCCACAATACCTGACTAAATGTAAGGATTCTTACGGACTGTTCCTCAGTTGCTTTATTACTGTTTTCAAAATAAGGATCTAGTTTATAAATATTACAAATGTAATTTTTAAATTATTTTCTGATAAACTAAATTTTGGTATCATCGTACCATCATAACTAATTAAAAGTTTGGAAATTAAGAACTAAATCAGTTTGAAAAGACTCAAAGGCACAACGTATAAAAACACAGCAATTTCAGTTCTGTCATTTTGCGTCCTGTAATAGAACATGTTCTAGATGAATATGAACAAATTGTGGTTATTTTATCAATTTATTCCAGGATGTAGGCCCCTTACAACTTTTGATTCTTTTCTTTGTCCTTTTGAAACAGAAAAACATAGAAAAGTGAATGAAATTAAAATGGGCTAATGACTAATTCTAATGTGATGTTAAATTTGAAAAAAAGTTATTTATTCTTACAGTAACAAACCATCATCATAATTACCATCACCAAGAAAAATAATAATAATGGGCAGGTTAGAATTTAGCTGTAATAGAATAGATTACTAAAGTCATAGCAGTGGCTGCATTTATCAGGCACTTACAGTGTCCTCTACAGTTTTAAACTTAGTTTTCGAAAGTGTTATATGGGAAATACTGGATTATTATCCTGATTTTTTGGATAGGGAAAGTGAAAATAAACAATCTAAAGACTGATGATGGATAATCCTCAAGAGTCTGTGTTTCTAATCTTTATGTTCTTTTCTCCAAATTTAGTACATATTTTACCTTTACCGGGATTAAGATGTTTTTAATACTTTTAGGGTTTAAAAGATTCTATAATGACACTTCATTCTTCTCATACCTACAGATCTGTTCCAGTTTTGGAACGATCTAATAAATTATTAAAAATGTTTATTATTGTATCTTGGAGTGGAGGATGCACAATAGTTTTGTAGAAATTTAAAAATGGTAGCCATACAATAATGGTACTATTATTTAAAAGTATGTAAGTATTCAGTATTTGCTTATAATTGTAGAACATGTCTTTTAAAGCATTTTTTTTGCAAGTCAGGAAAATATATATGTGTGCCCACATACGAATATTTTAGAACATGTGGATACTAATAGAATTGTATTTTCTAACTGAGCAAGCTGTAGAGAATTGAATTGTTTTTGTTTGTTTAACTGAATTATGAGAACTGAAGGACTAAAAAGATTGGATATGCCCAAATATGTTAGACCTAAGAAAACAATAGGCAATGCATTTTTAAAATGTGTTGAGAAATAAGCAGTGTTTGAACAAAATCAACGAGTATAAAACTGAAATTAACTCATAATAATTATTTTATTATTAAACCTTATAAAACCTAAATAATTGAGGCCATATTTTAAGCTTTTATTTCATAACTTGCTTTATTATTAATAATTCTATTTTGCATTTGTAGTGAGTTTTAGAAATAACTAATAAAATGATGATTCATCTGTTAAAGTATATAATAATCTGAAAGCTAAAGCAACTCTTCAGATATTTATAGAATTCATTTCTGTGAACAAGTAGAGTAACAATTCTCAGTATATAAGTGTGAGCAAGCATAGAAAATATAAAGCACAGAGGTCATTGTCAACTCTGTTTCTTTAATCAAAATAATATGATAGTCCAGTTTCAGGTTATGTAGATCTTTGGTACTACCGAAAACTGATGTCTTGCTCAGCTTTTATAGTATATACAATATTCATTCTATATCTTACATGTATATTCTTAGATATACATGTACTTCATAAAATATATGTTTTATTGTTGCATATATTACAAAAGGAATATTTAGTATGTATTATAAAATCTGTAAAATCATAATTGTTTCTATTTCATAATACAGTAATTCCTCCCCTCCACAAGAAATACATTCCAAGAACCCCAGTGGATGCCTGGAAAGGCAGGTATACTGACCCCAGTATACACTGGTTTTTCCACATGGCCCACAGTGTGAACATAGAGTCCCTGAATTAGTCCATCCTTCATGTTTCGTATCCATGCCCCCTTAGTATGACTACTCTTGTGTTTTGGGGTCATCACTAAGCACAGTAAGGACTACATGAATCCAAATCCTGCAGTACAATAACAGCTAGCAATGTGACTAACAGGCTGGCAGTTTGTACATCACGGCTGCACTAGGGGATGGTTCATGTTCCAGAGAGGAGGGTGTGCTATAGTGTGGTATTCATCACACTACTTAGAATGGTGTGCACTTAAAAACTTATTAATTGATTATTTAGGAAGTTTTACATTTAGGTTTAATTTGTGGTTGACAGTGAGTAACTCAAATCATGGAAAGCAAAGCTGTGGTTAAAAAGTATACTACTGCATCATTAAGCAGCAGCAGATTTAATTTGAGTTCAGAAATACTGAAACATTAAAAAATACTCATCTAAGAAGTCAGGTAGACAAAATATATTCCCCCCATGCAAATCTGAGCCCAGATGTAATTTTGTTGAGGGTTTCTGCAAACAATACATTCATGGAATAATTTTTTGTTTTCCATGGCTTCTTTGAAAAGAGTCAATTTAATACATTCTACAAAATGCCAGTGATCCCCATGAGTACTTAATGTTATCAAAGTTTAAAGATAGTATTAGTTAGAAAGCATACAATTTGGACTCATTTCAAAATGAAATCATGTGTTGAAGCTGTGCATGCTGCACATTTTGTACATGGTTAACAATAGTTTTATAACAATTACTCTGTTTCCTTAACAATTTACTGGGAAAGAGCTCCTCTTCATTTCACTCTTGGCTCAATGGAAACGACCTTTGTGAGTGATCTGGATTCCATTCCCAGTATAAATGCAAGCTGACTGGCACCAAGTGTATGAAGTAGAACATTTATACAGTAAACTCAGCCAAAACAACTCACTTATAAGAGAAAACAATCATCTGGGTCTGTGAATTGGTTTTCCATGTTGATTACAGTGACATAAAATAGCAACAGCCTCAGTGTCCATGTTTAATTGTCCGCTACTTCCCTCTGATAATAAATGGAAATCATAACAACCCCTGTTTGAAGAGCAAGAAAATAAATGAGACTCGAGCTAATGTGCATTTTCTATAGCATGGAGAACATGAATGAGCCTTTTAAAAATTATTAAATAATAGGTCTGAAGTGTTCACAACCATATCCAACCAAAAAAGACAAAAACAAGTTTATATTTAGGCATTACTGTTTTCTGTCCTTGGATATTAATGACCCCCAAAGGTCCCTGTTTTTAAAGCTTATCACCAGGGTGATGCCCTTGGGAGGTGGTGGAGGACCCTTGGGGGAGGCTCATTTAGGTCACAGGGGTAATCCCTCGAAGGGCATTGTGGGGATTTGGTGCCTCTTTCTCTTTTGCTTCCGGGACATGAGGTGAGCAGTTTTGCTGTGCCACACACTCCTACCACGAGGTGCTGCTCAATCACAGGCCCAAGACAATGGACCCAAATGTTCAGGGAATAGAACTTCCAGGATTGTGAGCCAAAATGAACATTTTCTTCTATGAGTTCATTATCTCAAGTTTTGTGTTATATCAATAGAAAGCTGGTTAACATGTAATTTGAACTATTTCTTCATCTAAATGGTAGCTAATACACAGACATAAATTTATATTTGAATATATATTTATATATTGAATATAATATGATGCAAGTGTATAATTTCTTGTGTGTGGTGCTTAAGTAACCATTTAATATATTCTTTGTATTGCATTCTTTAAGGGTTTAGATCCTATTTAATAATTCTTTACTTACCCTTTAATGAACATCTATGTGACTATCATACTTTTATTTATAATATATGTACTTTCACTAGTTCATACAGCATATATAAAATTGTTCCCATTTAACAGATGAAAACATGAAAATCAGCGAGTCCTAATATGTTAATTAGCAAATGAATATTTAGCACAGTTTTGTTAATACCATATAAGGGATATAAAGAAAATAAATTTGGTGTAACCTTTATGTCTCTGAGCCTCATACCAAATGACAGTTGGTTAAATAACGCGTTCAGTAATACAGCTAGTAAATACTTGAACTCAGTTTCTGTGTACAAGCCAGACCCGTTTCAATCAACTGCAGACTGAACGTAGGGTGAATGTCTCATGAGATTATTACAAGGCTGAAAAACTTCTTTTACTTAGTCAGTGACCATCCTTGATGTCACAGCACAGTGTGCCACTTGCGGTGGTGTAACGAACTTCCTGCACTGCCAGTCGTGTGAAAATATAGGACATGTACTTATATAGTGGACAAGGTAGTTGAGAATGATAATAACGAGCTGTGTTACCGGTGTATGCATTTTATGTTATATCCTTTTTATCATCGTTTTGGGGTGTTTTCCTGCTTGTAAAGTTCACTGTGAATCAGTGTGCTGTGCGGTGCTGACAGCAGCCTCATCCATTGTGTTTATTTAAGTAGACTTCATGATGTTCAAACAAAGACGAAATTGCCAAATGACTTATTCTTCGGAAGGTGTCCGTGACGTTAGTGACACGCGGCTTCTGTGTTTTAGCACAATAGAAGATGGGCGAATGAGATAAATTAATAAATTAAAGTAAATCCTGTGGAGAGTCTGTGTACACGATGATTTTCGTTCTTGTCATTTCTATCTTCAGACCATTTAAATAAGCGTCCAGCGTATTTGATTTAGGGTATATATTTTTTCCGTTCATGGCTTTCAGTGAGATACCCTCAAAAATGCAATGAATTGGTATTTGATTTGAGCCTTGTACTGATCTTGGACTATAAAAGGGAATAAAGCTTGTATTGCTTTAGCATGTAATGGCGGTTTTATTAATATTCTGAAAAGCTAGGTACAGTGTGTAAATGGAAATCTCTCGCTGTAGCTTTCTTTCACGGTGCTAAATGGTGCCATGACTGAGGTCACGCCATGATGTTTAGCATGGTTTATGAAACTGTAATAGCTTGGCTTTTTTGACAGATTTTTCATTTAAATTTTGGCTTCACGTACATCGGAGGCTGCCATCATTTGTAAGCCTCCATCTTTTTCGTTTTGTAATCTGTGCTGGATGAATAATGTTCTCATGCTATGGAAATTACTCTGGCACAGATGCATTTAGATTGTGGAAATTGCTTTGGGTTGTTTAAAGCAAGACATTTTTTGATTGTTTCCATGATGATTGGATGCTTCATTAACCCCTTTATTGTTGACATCCTATGGAGACTCGATATGTAGTCTTAATTATTTTAAAAGACAATTCTTTGTTATTTAGCTGGTGATTAAAAACGCATTAAAAGATGGCACAGAAAGACTATTTTTGTTCATTACCAAATCTAAAAATCTAATCATGTAGCAAGAGACTAATTTTCACATAATTCTTAAAACAATAAGTACACTGCAGTTGAAATTATTTGTGCTGCCTATATCAGTTAATTAACCAAACCACATGAGAAGAGTGAGAAAGTGATTATTTTCTATTAATCAAAAGGAAAAGTCAAGGGTAGACACCTCTATCAATGCTTTTAGAAAATGATCTCACAGTGAATTCATGAAATGAACCTAAAATATTTGAATCCAAGTAAAAAAACTCACAAGGATGAAAAATAATACCTTGAAAATTTATGAAATCAATTTATGAAAGAAACTAAAAGCCTAAAGACAACACTATAATCATTGAGGGAGAAATCTAAGGGTACCATGTATAAGGTAATATATATCACACTAAGTCATTTCACAAGTACAACTCAGTTGACTTCTGTACTTCTGGTGACATTCCAACATTTATCTCATAGTTTTCACTAATTTTTTTTTTTTTAGTTTTCACTTATTGGAATCTTCCACTTTGAATAATCTTTGTAACCTTTATAATAAAAGAAAATTTTACCACTATGCAAATATTTCATAAGAAAATTGCATATTGCACATGGAATATGAGATCATTTTCATCAGGTACCGTTTGGTACTATCAAGTACCAAAGCTTTTAAAGAGAGAAATCTCTGCCTCCTCTTCCCCACCAGAAATTTTTATTTAGCAGTATTATCCTGTAAACAATTCTTCAGCTGAAAATCCCTCTCCCAGGTTCACTGAGTGCCAAGCACTGAGCTAACTGGCTTTACACATACGTTCATTTTAAACCTTAGACAAAAACTTACTGGGTAGAAATAATAGTAGGTCTGTAACATAGATGTAAATACTAAGACTTAGCTAGATTAAGGTTAACGGTTGATAGATGAGTTATACTACTCAGTTTCTGCTGAAATCTAAACTACTACAAATTAAAATTCAATACTGCTTTGCTTACTAAACTCCAAAACATCTTTTTAAGTCTGTGGAATCCAAAGAAATAAGAAAAGATTTTTTAAAAAATCAAGGATAAATCATTCAAAAGCAGATTAAATTTAGGCTTATTAAACCTACATAATCTTTGTTGTTCTTCAGAAAATTATTCCCATGTTCGATTTGCTTTCATATGTATTTTATCAACATCTATTATGCTATTACGTGTAAGGACAAAGGCTCTGTAGGAGGATCTGGCATCAATTCCAGTGTGGATACTTAAAGGATTCTGAGTTATGTAAATATGTGTGCATTAAGTTCCTCCATCCTCTATGAAGTGAAATATGCTGTTGAATTCTTAGCAGGGAAGAGGAACGATTCAAGTTTACAAAAGCCAGATCGCTATTCCGTTTGCTATATTTTGGTTATTCATATGGGGACAATGTGACTATTCTGTGCAACTGAGATTTTGCTTTCATGATATCACCATTTAAAAGCAGCTATTGCAATTGTTTTATCTCTCACGTCTGAGGGATATCTAATTCTAATTTTAATTGATGGCATGTAAAACAACTGGTTTCTGCTAAGCTTCAGTTGGATTTCATATAAAAGTAACAGTCTCCATCAATTAACTGGCCAGATGGGAACTTGGGCATGGAAAGGAGATAAATGGCTCTCTAAAAGGAGGGCTGCCCCATATAATGAGGGTCACTTAAGAGGTATGTGTATGATTTGTTGTGATGAATAATAAATTCATGTAAGTTACCCAATAATCATGATGCATGAGTATTCACTGTAAATTCCTGGAGAATCAGTCTTACATGATGGAACACAGCTGCCCTTTCAGGGCAGATACCTCAATCCATCATACTGAAGGACAGACTATTTGAAAGGAATGGGCAAGGCTTAGAGTAGGAAAGATTTACATTTTGATTTTTTTTTTCTATAGTGCGACTTTCAAAAGTCAGATTAATGTCACTATAAGAGAGAATGAAACTGCCCTTCCTCCAACCCAGGATTTTATAATCCTCTCTCCTGCACAGCATAGGAAACTTTGCCAGGGAGGTGAACAGGAAAAACAGAACATTCGTTTCCATATTTGAGGATCAACTACACCAAGGCATTTATGTCCTATAGTACTCGTTTGCTAAATACAAACAGTAACATTGACTAGATATTAACATAGACCAAGCTGTAATAGAGATATTAAACAATAACATAGACTAGTTATTCCTTATGTGGAAAAAACCAAAATCTCATGTGTGGGAAGTCAGAGTTAAAGCAAGCAATAAGCTGAGAAAGGAAGCTAGCCACCAACTAAAGGCTTTGGTTTACCTACAGAAACTTCAAGAATGTGTTTGCCCTTCAGACAATTAAAAATGTAAACATAGCAATCAGATATTTTTCTCCTTTTACTAAAATGATAGTGCTAAAAAAATTAAAAAAAAAAGGAAAACAATGCCAACTCTGAAATCTAAGTAGGGAGGAAGTCTGTCCTGCCTTGCAGAAATGAAATGGATGCTTGGCAACCACCGAGTGACAAGGGTTGTACTAATCTGAATAACCTTATACAAATAAAATGCAGTATGTCGCTGATTTAGGGAAAGCCCACTGCCATCAAAGCATCGTCTCATTCACCTTTTAAACTGATATTCATTAGATTTTAATCCTTTAGTCCCCTTGAAGATAACTGCAAGAGCAGAAGCATGTCCCTGGCTCATTCCCGCTGCATCGCAGGGTGGGGGAAAAGGCACGGTAACCTGCCAGGGGCAACATGCTGTGGCAGGAGACAGTCATGGGAAAATTTTACTTTAAAGCTTAGAGAGAAGGTAATAAACAAAATGTGGCTTATACCTACATGGTATTTCTTCCCTAGGACAGATAATCACTAGATTTGAGATTTTTTAAATTATTTTTTTAGACATAGAAATTAAAAACTAATAGAATCCATATTATAAAATGTAAGTTCACCAGTTTTTACTTATTATTATTTGCACTTAATACCATAAAACAAAAGAAGGTTATAGAAATGCAAATTTTAATGTATTTTCAATTTAAAATTGTCTTAATTTTATTGTATATTTATAGCACATAGTATGACAATTTGACTCATGAATATAATGTGTAATGATCAACTAGGGGGAGTTAGGAAAAATAATAATTCTTATATCCCCTAATGAATTATCAAACACCCAGGTCCCAAAGTAGAATTTTGCTTGGTCCCTGCAAAGCGCCTCTTTGTGTCTCCTAACAAAAGCATCTGCTGTACTGATTTTTGTAGTAATTACTTTCTTGTATATCGTTTTCTCATTCAAGCACATGCTACTTTATGCCAATATTTCGTCCTTCTCAGTTTTTAAAAACTGAAATTCCTCTTTTTAAATTCTGTAATTCCACTTCTACTCTCTTTTCTTTTCAAATCTGTCGAAGAAACCAACCATTGATGTTTTTTTCTCACTTTATGCACAAAGCATGATTTTAATACTGGCATAGCCACCAGTTAGACAACTGAAAATGACTTCTATCTCTTATTTATGTTCTTTTTCTATATCTAGATTGTTAAGGCACATACCCGTTGTGGGTTTTATTTTGCTTGGGTTTTTTTTTGTTGTTGTTGTTGTTATTGTTTGTTTTGGTGATCGAACTCAGGGTCTTGTGCGTGCTAGGCAAGCACTCTAACCACTGAGCTAAATCCCTAGCCCCACCATCGTGTTTCACACTTAATTTAAACTGCACTACCATGTTGGTTGCATGTGGCAGAGAAGACTTCTAGTCCTCATGACGCTGTCCTTCCATTCATGGATCTCATCAGCAGTTTATTCTCCAGCACATGCCTAAGGATCTGATCATTAAACCAAAAGTTCTGAGTTCTTGCATATTGTTAACAGCTGTCTTTCCACTTTATATTTGACAGTGAGCTTTCTGCATCTATAATCTTTTGCTCAGGTTTTTTTTTAGGAGTTTCTTAAAAATGTTGCTCTATTTTTCCTGTGATAAAATGTGCCTTTCAGGAGTCTTATGATGGTTTAATTTTCATTTGCCTTTTTTGCTTGGCTACAGTAAACTTTTCGTTTTGTTCTGTTTTTAAGTGTTTTTCTTTTTAAACTTGCTAATCTTACTAGAATATATACACTGTAGATAACTACACACAAAATTTACAGGTGGGTGATGCAGTCTTATGAAGTTTTGTTTGTTTTAATGTCAATAATTTTTAGTATATGGACTATTTGCTAACATTGGTTTTATACAAGGATTCCTATTATCTGTAGGTTGAAACATTTAAATCTTTTTAACATTTGTCGGTTTCCTCAAATCATTTTCGTGTCTTTAGTAATTCCATTTCGGTTTTACACTTTTCCTCCTCATCAGTTTCTATTTTGAAGGTCTTCCTCCCTTTGTCTTTTTTTGTTCTTGTCTAATATTTTTTCTCTGTTTCTGAAATGGACTTTTAAATTTATCTGTAATTCTTTCTAGAATTCTACGATTTCAGAAACTGTTAAATTATTTCTTATATAGTTATTCAGTGATGTATAATATTTTCTTAAAGCCTGTAGCTTATTTTGAAGGAGTTTGGGGATGTGCGCTACGTTATGGGCAGTTTTTATATGGTTGCCGCATGTTCCTTTTGGGTATTATTCTACTGAATTTGTTCTTTTTTCTTATAAAAGATTCATACTGAATGTGACCTTGATACTTATCTGTAGCTCGTTTTAAGTTAAAATTAGATTTTGAAATTTTAGGAGTTATGATTCCGCTTAGCTTTCTTCGCAGAGTTTTCTAGTTTGGTAAAAGTTACCAAACTACGGCGGCTCTTCATGCTGAGATTTTTCTGGTTATTTGCCCTTCTATAACTTTATCTACCTTCTTTTTTCTCAGGTATCCACTGACCCTGTCCTGTGAGGTTCTGATAGCTACCCCAGAGGCTTGCTCTCATTGTTCTGGAAAGCAGCTCTGGGTCATGAAAAGGCAAAATTTACCGAAGTTCGTCCCTGGGGGTCTCATATTATTCCTTGGTGGACTGAGGAGCAAAGCTTTGTATTTCTGTTTTTTCACATTCTGGCATTCTTCAAACTCCACTTTGTTTTCTTCAGCAATCTGTGATAGTCTGACTCTCTTGGTTTTCTTATCTGCCTATAGTTTGTCTTGCTATATTTGTAAATGTTGTCTTTGTGTTTGGATTTGCTGTTAGTATCATTGTCTGGTTTTAAATGGAGATATTAGGAATTTCCAACTCTGTATTGTCCCAGAATTTTCTCAGTAATATTAATACCAATAGCAAAATAGATACTAGCTTTTTGTTTGCTTACTATATTAAAGGCATTTTTACAGGCAGTTTGTTAGTTTACTTCATTTAATTCTTAAAGTAATATCGTTACACAGTTTTTCTCTTTTTTCAGTTTTTATTTTTTATTAATACATATTTGCAGTACATAATGATTCCATTCCTTGGGTGGAGATGATAGGTGTACATAACACATCTTCTTTTTTATTTTCATCCCTTTCCTCCTTCCCCTCTTACTCCAGCTCTCTGTTCTTTTCCCATTTGTGAAGTATCCAGAAATAAAATATCTTGCTTCAGGGGAGTTTTGATCCTTTTTTCATTACAATTTTAAAAGTGAGATAGAAAAGGGAAGAAGTGGCTTGTTGTAAAGTACAGTCCCTTCTCATATCTCCCTACTTCCTGTTATGTATCTTTTATTTTGCTCCTTTCTATAGTTTGGTTTTCTCATGTAAGAGAAATCATGTAGTTAAGCTTGTGTGTCTGATTAATTTTACTTAAATTATAGTCTCAGGATGCATCCATTTCCTATAGATGCCTCAGGTTTATCATTCTGTATGGCACAGTAGTACTCCACCGTGTATAAATACTATATTTTTAAATCCATTTTTCTGTTAATACACATATAAGCTGTTTCCAAGATGTAGCTATTATGAATCATGCTGCTATAAATATTGTAATATGATATTTCTAATCTTATTTTACAGATACTTTTAAAAAAAAGTAATAGTTTATCCTCCATTTCACATGTGGTGAGTGGTGGGACCAAGAACCAAAATGCTATCCCCGTTAATTCTAAAGTTTTTTCATAACTCTGCCATTAATAATATGTTTAGAGTCCTATATTTCTTGGTTGTATAATAATATGTATTTTAACCCAAGGCACGTCATTTTTTCATGTTTTGTCTTAAGCAAGTGGTAATTTATATTCTCATTATAATTATGTGTATGGCTAATTGTCACATGAATGATTATCCACTCATTTTGATTTTCTTTATGATACCATGCGATTATGTGTGCAGTTGTTAGGGCAAAGTCCATGAGTGCTTTCTAGATTTTTTTTTCTCCTTCTAAATTTTACAAATCTCACTCTTCTATTATTTTCATAAAGTATTCAGAAATAAACTGTCTTGCTTTAGGAGGGTTTTGGTCATTTTTGCAGTATGATTTTAAAAGTGAGATAGAATAAGTAAGAAGTGGCTTTTTGTAAAGTATAACCCACCTATATAATAAAATTCTAGGTTTTTTTTTTTTAGTACTGTAGGACTGACAGACTTACAAGAGTTGCAAAGAAAATATCAACAAAAAAGCTAAAACATCCTCCTTTGCTTGCTTTGGTCATGACAACAGACTGGTGTTTTAAAAAGGCAAAAAAAAAAATCTTCTCTTCCTATAGATCTTGTCTGGAATCTTTATTCTTTGGTATTTTGTAGGTTTTATGACCATCATGCATGCTTGACAGATAAGTTCCATCATGTCTTCTTAAATACTGCCTTTATTTCACAAGAGGAAAACTATTCTTTCCACATTTTGTCATCTGTATCTTTGTCTCACATGGCTATAAATTGAAGAGAGCCAATGATTCTCTGGAATTTTGCAACAAAGTGGTTAGTTGGAAACAAAAGAAATGTCAGAGGGTTTTGATAAAAATACACACAAACATTTGGGTTGAGGAGAAAGCAGCATTTATATATAAATGAATTAGGATAAAGGTATTTCTAAGTCTTTTCTATTTTTATTTTATTCTCATTATATCTGAATATTGTCTCTCTATCAGACTGATATCTGGTGTATATCAGCTAACGTCTGACTTGGGAACGCTTTTACATTTCTCCGCAGAATCCTACTGTGTTGAAAGTCAAGTCAAATGTTGACATTCCCATTTGTCTTAAAACTTGATAATCTTCTAGTTAAAGAAAAAATTACTCTTCACTGCTGCTGTTAATTTATTTTTTTTATTTTTATTTTTTTTATTTATTTATTTTTTTTTTTTTGTGGTGCCGGGGATCGAACTCAGGCCCTTGTGCTTGGATATGAACAAGAATATGTCAACAAGTCTTGCTGGTACAAGGCGTATATATTTATTTATGGGAGGTATGTGTTTCCTTTGTCTAAATGCTTGTGCCTCCCCAGTCCACATTTATATGTTGCAATCCTGTTCCCTAAAGTGATGATAACAGGAGGTAAAGTCTTTGAAAGTGCTTGTAAGTGGGATTAGTGATTTATAGAAGAGACCTCCAAAGATTTCCAGGTGCTCTGCCACATGAGAACACAGTAAGAGGTGTCAGCTATGAGCAAAAGGGTCCTTACCAGGCAGGAAGCTTCCAGGGGCTTCATCTTATACCTCCCGTTCTCCAGAACTAGGCTCAATCCCATGTGTAAGAGCCATCTGTTCTGTTTCGGCAGTCTGAATGGACTAAGACAATGTCAAAGATATTTCGCACAAGTGTCAGATCCATGTGGAAATTATGCTGAGGACGTAGTATAAACTATTATGTCCGGAGCTACTAGTCTTTTACAGAGGTAGAGAGCTGAAAAGCATGTTTCTTGACTGAATTACGACATTCATAACTGCCACTTATGCTATTAAGCAGTTAAAACTGTATTATACTTGTGTTTCTATATTGGTTAATTTTATCAGGTACATTACCTTTTGTCTTAGCATCTTTACATTTATAATGTAAATTTAAAAACAAAATAAGGCTACCAAGTTCATTTTCTTATGACAGTTTAGTCACATCGCAGGTGAAATTATTCATTTCCAATCCATTTGTTTTCAAATAAGGGGCTAATTTGACTTATTCCTTGTACTTTGTGAGGGAATCTGTGATTCTGAGGAGCCAAAACAGTATTTTCCTTGGTAGAATACCTGATTTTTGCCCAAATGTGTAGTTAAAAGGCTTTTAATATGAGGTTTCACTGTTCTTTTGTTTCATTGTCAGTGATGGTTGTTTATTTGTTTATCCACTTTCATTTATTCGATACACATTTTCAAGTATCTTCCTCTGGTTCATTAGCATGCTGGACACCGACATTACAGTAAGGAACCTTAATAAACCTGGTTTCAGTCCTCTTGGCATTAGCACTCAAGTGATAGAGATGAATGTTATATTTCTTTATTGCGTGATGACTTGATTGGTTTTAAATTAAAATTTATACATCTGAATGGGAGTTTCCCAGTCCATTGATAGCTTAAGAACCTTTGGTCGTGTTAGGAAGATCAAGAAATGGATTAGATAAAGGAATATGCAGAAATTAATTAGGGAAAGATGAGAGGAAGTAGAATTCTGGGAGAATAAAACATTTACTACAGATCTTTTGAAATGTATGGGGTCAGTCATGTTTAGGTTTGTAAATACTGGGATGTGTGATACAACTGTGATCCTTCAGACTTCAATTAGTGAGTACAATATATGAATCCAAAACAGTGGGGGAGTGTATGCGATCATATTTAAAGACATGTGAGCAAATGAAACTCTCAAGAGAGACGTAGAAAGTTAGAAGAAATGGATGAGGCTACCATCCGTAAGAAATGATGACTGTGTTATCTGAGCAGGAGCAGTTGAACTTGTGAAGAGATAAAAGCCCGTCAGGACTGTACAGTACATGCTTTGAGAAGGAGGAATGAACCCCTCCCCTCAGATGGATCTGCCTCTCGTGTTACCCTAGGATTATGCTCTAAAATGAGAGATCTTTTCCTTATTTGGCCTTCTGGGAACTGGCATTGAATTCATGACCTCATACATGCTAAGCAAGTGCTCTACCACCATTGTAGCCCTCAGGTAATTTTGAAATAGAATTGTTTACAGGGTTGCTAGAAATCCTCACAGTATTCAAAATCTACAGAGGCGGGGACAAAGCACTTTTGCCAATAAAATTAGTAGGGTTCATGCTACAAATCTACTGCATTGGACAATATTATACCCTATAATTATTAGTGTGGGTCTCCTGTTACTAAGTAGCATAATCCTCACACTCTCCCTGTGCCTCTCACGAGGGTGGGCTGACTTGTGGGTGGTGCTTATTACTGCACCTGTCTTGTCCAGGCTCCACATGAGATGACACACATCTGCATAATTGAAAATGCATACAACTTGTATCCTGTCAGGCTTTCCTTTCAGCATCTAGTTTGACACGGGATTGCACAGTGCAGGGTGACTGGTGTTCAGGAATGTAGGAAGGACGTTTTCAGTACTGAAGCTTTGAAACAGGCAGAATCGGGTACACAGTCTGTAAATAATAAAGATCCTCATCGAGGCGTAGAGCACCTTTCCATGAGATGCTAACAAACACGAGAGTTTCAGCAAAGAAGTTCAAAATTGGCAAAATATTTAAAAGTTTCTAGTATTAAAATACTGTGATTTATTTGTTTGTATATGATAAGTACCTAAATACTTAAATTTTATGTCAAATGAGCATGAAGCAATCCTTCGTTTTCTACTTAATGCACATCAGAGACTAAGACTGGTTAATATTTTCCATTTTTAAAAACGATGTTGTGATTTTAACTTTTTTGTTTCTAGTTTTAGCTAATTTCAGTTGAGAAAACTTGGTTTATGACATGGATGATAATAAGCTTGTATCAAAAATTTTCCTCGTCCAAACTGAGTTTTTCAGAAATACACTAAGAAAGTTCAGGTGGTTTGTAATTAATCCAAATAACAGCATTTCAAAAAAATTCCCTACTAATTTAAAATTTAAGCACGAAGTCTGCATCTTCAAGTTATGAACTTTTATATATATAATATCAGTCTTCAGTTTTACCAGTTCATATGACAGACATAAAATCTTTTCCTCAAGCAAAATAAGAAAAAGAAGGATAAAAATAATTCCACACTGCAGTTAAAAATCTAACTTTATAAACTTTTCAAAAGAAAGTCGTTTTTCCTTAGAATATATACACAATTCTACAGACTCGAGGTCGCTATTTTAAACATTAAATTGAATGAAATGAGCAGTCTTTAAAATGGAAAAGTAATTGTAATTATGTTGGATAATAAATAAAATTTTCTCTGTAACATATGGGCTAATTAATTGTACATCATTTTCCCAAATAGCTTGCTTGAATGTTGAGTAAATGCGAAAAGTAGATTGCAAGAGGAAAGAGGAACTCTTCAGAAAACCATCTTCACTGATAGGGAACATATTTTAGAAACTCAAAACGTGTGGTGTATATTTATTTAAAATATAAACTGTGTGTCTTCATTAGTGCACATTTTTTGTTTCTGGCACTCCAGATTATTCTTGGTACATTGTTAGGGTTAATAAATACTTGGAGAGTAAAAATAGAAATAAAAGCACAGTGGATTAATATTTCCTAGTTAGAAATTATGCAGATTTTAGAAAACTGAATATTTATGTTAAATGAAAGCAGTCATTGCAGCTTAAGTGATTAGTTGTATACAGATAAACTGCATTGTCATTTTTTTCAACTTTACAAGAATAAGACATAAAGCCAACCCTTGACTGGGACAGGAGAGCAAGGGAGAATGGAAGCTGAGATGCGCTGGTGTTGTTTGAGGGTGATGACTAGTGGGGAGGAGAATGATCATATGGTGAAAGGGCGACAAGATGAAAGAAGTTTCTCTTCACAGTCGAGATCAGAAAGAAAAATGAAAAAGCAACAGGGGAGTATCATAAAATGTTAGGCTATGTTAGGGGAAATGGCATCCAAAAGAGTTGTATGGTGCAAAGTAGCCCTTACCAAAGACCATCAGGACTGAACCTGCTTGCTGAGATTACACACACACATACACACACACACACACACACACACACACACACACACACACCCATAGATGCATACACATACATTCCATACATTCAAGTGAATACACATTCAAAAACAAAAGCCAGCATTACATTATTACATTATGTGATGTAAGATTCTGGCTACTGTGATGGAAACCACACCAGCCATACCTTAATCAATTCGCTATCTTGGCATCTTGCTTCTCTCATAAAATATGGGCGTAGCGTCTCCATTCAACTACACAGAGGTCTTGTGTTACTTTCATGTATTGCTAGTCAGGTTAGGGATAGAAATCAAAGTGAAAGGAAGTAATGCGAAGGCTGCAAAACAAATGACAAGATCAATCTTGACTGTCTTTTTAAGTCTAGAAAGAAAAAGCCTTGATCAGTCAACACATAATTACTGAGTGAAAAATCTCATTAAAATCTTAAATGTTAATTTTGACCTGAAAATATGTTTATATACTTTCAATTAGTCTTCTAAGCAAATGTATTTTATTTGTGAGCTTTTAGGGACTAATAAGATATTAGTAGTGATATCTGAAGCTAATATGGGGCTACTATTAGCCCCTAATATCATACTTGTATTAGGGGCTAATATGATATTACTAGAAAACATAGGCTAGTCTTGGCCTATGACCTCCTGAAATATGTTTTCTGGGTAGCAGAGACCGCTTTCTTTTTTGTCTATTATGCGTGATTATTTGACATTTATAAAAATACATTTCCGTACCATAGTTAAGGATAATAAATGAGCTCTAAAAACCCCAGAAGAAATTGAGAAGGAAATTAAGCAAACTGTTCTTAAGCCATTTTTTGTAGTCCGATTGTACCTTAACCATTTTAGATTATTTTGGAAATTATATTTTCTCTTGTAAACACTAGCATCCAAGGAAGGAAACATTTATAAATAAGCAGACATTTGTGTGACTTGAGAGAGTTACTGGAGTTTTTTGAGATGTTCAACAAGTAGGAAATTGAAGTCATTTAATGATCTGGTTTATTCTGTTTGAACCATTTTATTTTCAAAACATGTAGCCTTTCCTCTGAATATATGCTAAAATCAATCATGAATTTTCAAACTTGAATTTGTATCGTGGCTCAATTAGACTTCATAACATTCTGTAGCAGATATAAAAAATACAACCAACGTGGAAGAAAAATTACGTAAAAATCAAAGAAAATTTCTTGGGAGTAGAGAAAGAACAAATATAAGCCTGATATTTGCTGATGTGAAAGGTATAGTGAGTTTCCAAAAGTTGTCTAATGGCTGTGTGTTTCAGTTAGTGAGTAAAAAATTCTTTCAAAATGTCAGAGAGACAGTCTAACGAAGCTTCTCCATTTCTAATTCCACACACTAACAAGGTTAATCTATCCATGAAGTAACAATGAGAGCTTTCACAATTAATGTTGTAAAATACATAAACCAACAGCTAATTAATCAGCCCTGAGGTCACTATATTGCATGCAGAAAATTAGTAATAGCAAAGATTCATGGCAGAGAAAGGGAGATGACAGGTCATGCTCTGTGAGTTTCAATTTAACTAGCAAAGACTGTCAGAGTGATATCTAAGATCCAGTCGACTCTTCTTTTTTTTTTTTTTTCAAACAACAGTGGAAGTTTGACTAGCATGAGAAACAATTGCAGTTTGAGCTCATTTAGAAAACTTAACTATGTCTTTTGTAGTTTTTAAATATGAGATGAGACAAAAATTTATTGTACTTTGGACTCCTCTGCTAAAACATGTTTCATCAATTTCTTCATGAAAGAAAAGCTGAGTTAAATGCATGAAACAAGTTTTCCAGCTGATATATTTAACCTTTAAAGCATGATAGCATGAAATGTCTTGCAGTCTTTTCATGCATCCAACTTCCAATGAACATGCTGCTCAAGAAAGAGGAAGGCAAGAATGAGAGAAAGAGAGAGACGGAGAGAGAGAACAACTCTATGAAGGCCGATGTAAAATCATTTTTGTAAAGCTTTACTAGAGATAGAAAATGAGAAGGAATGAAGGAAATGTTTCAAGTGTGTTAATACCACTACAATGTCATTGAAACACCACCAAAAAGAAGAAAGGGGAAAAAAAAAGCCAAGCTCCATATTTTAAGTGAAGTCAAACATGAAACCAGGGGACTACACACAGAGGCTGCCGATGGCAGGATTTAAAGTCCATGACAATTTGGAATGAAAGTGTACACTGTAGCTTATGAAGCTGAGGAAGAGCAGGTTGAGGTTATGGCTTGGTGGTAGAGTGTTTGTCTCACCTGCACGCAGGGCCTGGGTTTAATAAGCAGCACATCAAAAAAATTGGGAACAAGTTCTAGGACTTAAAAATTAATGGTTGGGGAAGTTATGGTACAGCCATACATTGGAATATTTGGTGATGCTCAAGAATGGGCAGCTAATATTACAAATGTGGAAAGCGTAGATCATATTTTATTAACAAGATACTTTTAAAATTATAATATGGCACTCTACATATGTGTTTAACTTATATAAGACATGAATAAAATATTAATTACATGTGCGTGTATGCTATTTATATTGTATATACAGAAGTTTAGCATTTTATGTATAAACATTTGTAAATCCGTGCAAGCATACTCACCATACTGTCCACTAGTACCACTAAGGAAAAAGAATAAGTTCAAATAAAAGCAAGGGAGTTTTCCCTTTAGTTGTGTCTCAGTGGGGTTCCTGTCCTTCATTTGTAACCAAAGCAAGAATGTTGATCAGTAGGATAAGCAGTCTTGTGTCATAGTTACTTTTCTCATCGCTGAGACATAATACCCAACGCCCCAAATTAAAGGAAGAAATGTTTATCTGGCTCACAGTTTGTAGTGGTTTCAGTCCTTAGCTGGCTGGCAGGGTGGCCTGGCAGGGGACATCACAGAGGAGATGCATTTTGCTGCAGGCAGGAGACAGTGAAAGCAAGCGGGTGCTTTAGCACTTTTTTCTGCCCCTTTTATATTCTATCTAGGCTACTGGAATTTGGGCAGTGCCAAACCAATCAGTGGGCGATTCAGTAATCATCCACCTTCAACCCTAGCATTGCACCATGAATCAATCACATACTCTAAACTTAGCCATCTCTGAAAAAGCCCCACCTATGACTATATGAGGCTTTGGAGGACATTTAGACCCAAGCTGTAACACTGTGGAATATATACTTATTTTTTATAAGGAATACGTAGGTATAGTAGGTGTTCAATAAATGCATTTCAGATGGAAAATGCTTCATATTGCTATTATTTTTAATAAATATAAACTTTATTTTTATCAGTTTGCATAGTTCACTGATCACACAGGCAAGGTGATATGATGCTTTTCTGCAGCACACTTAAAGAGATTGAAACTAATGGGGAAAGTATTTTGTCCTAGTAGTAGTTTAGGTAGTGACTTAAGCATAAGAACAGGCTTTCAGGAACACTTACGAATCTCCGTCACAGCTTAAGGAAAACAGAAAGAGCAAGCAAACTGAACAAAATATTGATGTTTTTGAGACCCTAATACTAGGTAAAAGTAGGAAATCAGTGACATTGAAAAATCTAAGCCATTACAATACTAGTAAGTTATGTGGCCGGAAAAAGAAGTCACATGCTCAAAGAAAGAGAAAGACAAATGTGGGGATGCCCATGGGTACCCCAAACAAGCACTGAAGAAATTGCCTTGTCTGGAAAGGGTGACAAGAAAGTCAGGAGGCCCAGTGGATGAGTTCTAGCTTGTGTGAGTCAGGCAAAGTGTAGGCATCAGAATGCCTCAGGTGCCCAATCTGAGCTTTCAAAGCAGTCAAGGACCAACGTATGACTGCATACAAATCACACTCAGTTTTTAGTTCAGCAAATGATTTATTGGTTTGTTAGCTGGTAAGCTAACAGTTAGAACTCAGATACACTTTATAATCAAAATTAAGCATGGCTTTTTTTTATTTTTATTTTTACCAAGAACATGCATTGGTACATTGTATACATAATGATCATAATCAACGTGGTTATTTTGTACCTGTACATGATACATCTTGGTTTTACCCCCTCTTCCCCCCTTCCCCTCCCCTCCCTTCCATTCACCCACCCCTCCCTATTTGCAACAAGTGTAGCTACACTTTACCATTTTTTCCCCTTTCATCTTACTTTTCTTTT